>JAAAKO020047511.1:0-26439 GCA_010015015.2 Bolitophila cinerea
CACTGCGCATGCATCAATCCATTTATTGGAAGATCAATTTCCAGACCGAATTATCACCCGAATTTCCGATGTCAGCTGGCCACCGAGATCTTGCGATTTACCGCCTTGCGACTTCTTTCTCTGGGGTTTTGTTAAATTTCAGGTCGAATAAACCACAAACAATACCTGAGCTCAAGGCTGAAATCCAACGCGTCATCGGTGAGATAGAGCCGTAAATCTACCAAAATGTCACCGAAAATTTCGTAAAAAGAGTAAGGGTCTGCCGCCAGAGCCCGGGGCCATATGCAGAATATTCTAACATATTTCATTTATAACGCAAAAAAATTACCACTTGCTCAAAAAAATGTGTTTTCCTTTAAATTGAAGCGGGCACTCTTATTGGGACACCCTATATATTCTTGGAGTAAAATGCCCCTCGTTGGATACATATTACATAGTCTGGGTATATAAAATACATATTTGTTCTGGACTGGAGAAATTGTGGATTTTCATTCGGTAATACAATTTTTTTTTGACAGAATATTTGCTGTTGCTGATGACTGTTGTGGCGCTGCCATCTTACCACTCCAACTGAAATTGTCAATTACAAGATTTCGACAGAACCTAAAAATCAATATGCTTATAAAAAAACCATTTAATTTGTATAATGAATTTTCCGTTAACACCAACTTATATTAAAGACAAGAGAACCATCTCGTTTTCATCTATAAAATAAATGCACGTATTCCAGGTACTGCATAAAACAAAGCCAATTTGTACTACTTCTGTATCAATATTCAGCGAGAGATACAAAGCATATATACGTTCTACTAATAATATCCTATACACAAGCTTCCACAACATGACAAAATACATCCCCCCTATTATTCTGCTCGTGCCCCTTTGCGTGGCATCGTACAGCTAACTTTCCGCACACACAAAACACAGGAAGTTTTTCGCGCGTGCTCATCGTAAATAAGAAAACCAAAAAAAAAAAACACATACCTACCGTAAAACTTTGCCATTAAACAGAAACGTCGATCAAAAGTCGCCGAGTCGAGTGTATTATACTTGAGCTGATGGTGTCTTCTCTTTTTATATATAAATATATTTACAGTTATACACGTTATGATGTAGTAAAAAAGGAGATATGCTCTTAGAATATAATATATATACCCTTTGTCTTCGTGTATCTGTATATAATACAAATATATGTTCGAACAAAATTGCCCGATGGCACAGAGAAAACTGCCGTGAATTGGACTAATGAAGAACTTGGAGTGAATGATGAAATTGGTTGGCTTCTTTGGATAAAATATAATATATATATGGTACGTATTTTTTTGCTGTAATTAGCTATTTGCTGAATGCGGGTCAAGGAAATTAATTCTGAATTGAGAATATAGGTTTTGGGTACGAGACTGTTGCAAATAGAGATGAGATGTGGGCAGAGGCTTACTTCCATAAAAGTATACATAAAGGGATTGCGTATATGCTCTTTCTAGAATTCTTATCACGATGCTCTGCAGCATACCGCACAATCCATTCCAGGAACAGTTTTATGGTGCCATTGATTTTCTTTTAGATAACTGTGAAAAGTGTAAATCAATAAAGGGACTTTGGCTACTTCATTATCACATCGATTGTTTTATAAACTTAACAATATAAATTATACTATTTCTTCATGTGGCACTACAACCCAGCCGGGTCATTGCCGCTCCCACAACTTATCTCTTCTCAGACGTCCCAGATCAGATCTAATAATATTCATCCATCTGCACCTTGATGTTCCTAGAGGTCTGGGAACCTCTTCATTTTGGACTCAAAAAAAGATAATACATCTTCAGAAAAAGAAAAACTAAATGCTACTTATAGATACGTAATTCTTCCTAATATTTACATTCCGAAACACATTCACCAAACAATAAACATAAACTTGCAGTCTACAACAGAATGCAGGGTCATACTTTCGGATGTAATATCATGATGTTGGAGTATTGCTACCAGCCCACCCTAAACCACCACCCTACCCAAGTAACCAATTTATGTAAAACTTGCTTTAAAGTTGCTGTATTTGGCCTTGACGCAGAGACTAAATTGGAAACTGATGGTGATATATCATTTTGCGATGCCCCAACAATCCGAAATTTCAACCAATACAGTGATTACTCAGCGCTAATTTAGGAATTCAGGTTATTCATCATATCTTTTTTACTGGACAAAACGACTTTCAGCAACTCGTGCAAAATTTTAATTTATCTTAAATAAAGGCATCTGTCAAGTCCACAGCATATGGTAAAAAAATCTGATGGTTCATGGCGACCTTGCGGTAATTATCGTGCACTTAAGATTTTTTACACATACTTCACGAAAAAAAAATATTTTCAACAATTGATCTTCAACGTGCATTTCATCAAATACCGATAGAAAGTTGCGATATTCCGAAAACCGCAATAACAACACCTTGGCGTTTGGACTATGCAATGCTGTACAAACTATATGAAAAGTCACAATAACGAATTCTTTCGTGGTTTAGACTTTGTCTTACCATATGTCAATGATATTTGTATAGGTAACAAGAAGAACGATACCTAAGCTGTGCAATGGACGCCAGATACCAAAACAGTATTCAAAATATAAATACTATTAGGATGTTTTTCTCGCAAGCTAATGGACAGTGTGGAAATTCACCAGTTGTTACCGCTATTACAATTCTGTATAGATATTTTTGGTCACTGCTCAAATCTTCAGCAGATATCTTTGGTAATATTGCGGGAATGGGTTGATATTTAACAACAGGCATCTTCTCACATTTTTCCAGTATTTTTCCGATATTTCCTGAAAATGTCTGTGGTCCTGATGTGCTTCCGTCAATGTGCAGGAATAAGTGACGAAAAGGAAGTTCATTCATGTGAAGAAGACAGATAATCCATTGTAGCGGTCTGTTTAATCGTTTTTCAAGCAGACGAATGATGCCTCCTTGCTTACCAACGTTGACATTGGTGCCATCACACCCTACCGCCAGCAAAGTGTCCATAGAAATTTCTTCTTCTAAGAAGAAGTCGGTAATTGCTTTTTCTATACATTTAGAAGTGACAGTTTCTGGTGCAATATATCCCAAAAACTTCGTGTCCGGTTCTTTTATCAACGAAATGTGCTCTTCAATAATGCTCTCTCTGTACATTTTTCCGTCTTTTTCCAATACAATCAAAGTTTTGTCTTTTCATAGCTCACCATTGATATATGTTATGCATTTGCTTAAAATGTGGAGAAAGCTGCTCCTTACCAAGCCCGTCAACAGGACTATATTGGACAATATTTAACAGACATCAGACATATTCGTGGAAGTGACAATTATGTGGCTGATCTCTTATCTAGGATGGAACCATCTTCTCTAGAAGCAATTGCAAGGGAACAACAGCAATTAAAGACTGTGAATCAAAACCGTTCCGTGTTAATTAAATTTGTTTTTATTCCAGAGTCGCATAAACAAATTTACTGAGACACTGCTAATGACCGAGTTCGTCCGTATATTTACCATGAAATGGCAATTAGTAGAAATTTCAATACCACAAACGTCACCAGATAAATAGCACTAGCTTTATGTCTGGTTAAAACGCACATAAAACTTATGACAAAACGGACATAAGAGACATGTTTTGCTTCGGACATAAGGTCCATGGACTTTTGTCCAGTTTTATGTCAACTTATGACTGTAATTACTTTTATTTATTCTCTCAAAATTCACCTGCGCTCACCTGCATCTAAATACTGGCGTTTGGCGTATCATTTCAATGCAACGCAATATTTGGAATCATTATAAAGCTCAACTATATATGAAAATAAACGCAAACATCAAAACTACAGTAAAATAGTCTGTGTGCATCCAGTTTAATTGCTTTGCATATATACTATCAAAACTTCTTCAAACTCTGGCGTTATGCACTCGAACATGTTTAACTAAATGTACTCCAAAACTTACACCCTCTCTCACTTGGCATAGTTTGCCAAATAAACATGCTCTCGATGCGACCTCGCATTCTTCGGGCGCTTTTGCATTGTATACCATATAGACTATACTATTATCATAATAACTATATATATTATACATATAGATATACGTAGATACGTAGATGTATGATTCTCGCTGGCAGAACAATATTCCAAACTATTCCGCATTAGGCACGCTGAATAACTAATGTGTCATCCTTATCCCGAAATTAGATCGGGGCTACAGGTTTTGAGCGCACACCACACGAACAACGGATGAGAGACGATCTGCGTACTAAAAGCTCGCCATAGATATACACTCTCCTACTATTATACATATATAACGATATAGTGAGCGCACTTAATTCGATTTTAATACTAGCTAGCTCATAATATAGCATGACTAGGTGGTCTTATCAGGAATTAAATGTATAGAACAATCCAGGATTCTGGAAATGTGCTCGAATATGTGTCATTCGGTATAATTAATTATATTATATTCGATTGGCAATAGGTGAGTGTGCACGTGACTATATATACTAGTAATAGATGTACTATATATGTATGTATAATTGACTATAGTATATATACTATATATAGTGCGAAAGTAATAATTCTTCGCGAACATGTAAATGCATTAATCAAATTGAGAAATTGCAGCAATTCTCCCTCACCCACTGTAAATACAAATCTGTTCCTTTAACATTTATCATATTCTACCTATGTTACATATGTAATACATTTATATATTTACAATCTATAAATATATATATATTATGCTTTCATGACACATATATAGAACACCTGGCGTGTGTATATATATATATATATATAGCACAGGGAAAGGCAATGGTGCGGTAATCTTATGACGTGCCAGCATTTCGTGTGTGAGCTCCCCTAAATCATGGCGACACTTCTGGCAGCCTCAACTGCCGCCACTGCGGCTCAGTCGTCGTCGTCGGTAAAAACTTCGGATGATTCATGCCGCACGTCGAGTTCAAGGACCTGTCGGTATGTATTTTATATTTATATACCTTTATTACATTCTACACATATACACTGAACGAAAAAATGTATAGATATTGTATTACTTTCATAATAAATACAAAAAAACGAAAACGTATTTTTTTTAAATAATAAATTTTATTATTTTATTTTATTTCAATTTTATATCTTTAACAATAAAAATAACAATATTTATTAAAAAATAATTAATATCAATAAACAATAATTAAATACGCCGCTATTTATTAATTTATAAAACATATTTTTTTATTTATTTGTTAAAATTTGGTATTAAATTGTATTTTATTTTTTTAATATTTTACATTATAAAATTGCAGCCTCGATAACTTCATTACTAATTTTGCCCTTGCCTGAAGTTATGATATAAAATATAATATTATCTATTATTATTTATTTGTGTTTATTGAAATTATAATATATTATATAATTTTTATTATAATTTGGTCTTATTTTGTATTTATATATATTTAATTACAAACTAATACATTTTATTATTTTGAAAATATTATTTATAATTATTTGTAGTTTATTTGTAAAATTTTATTACAAAATATTTTTTTTTTTATATTTTCTTTATAATTTATAATTTTGCCTTAGTTTTTAATTTATTAATCACAAGATAATACATTTTATTATAATGTTTATAAATATAAAATATCATATTATTTTTTTAATTATTATTTTATTATATTTGTAATATTTCTAATTTCCTGTAAATCAAGCCATAAAATAATAGATTTGTAATACAATTAATATTTTTTTCGTTCAGTGTATGTATGTGAAACACACACACATTCACTGGGCACACCTATACACAATAAAAACACTCAAAGATTTTTAGTACACGCGTAAAGCGATTTTATTCGTTTCATCGAGAGATTGCGGTTTTTAATTTTTAAGGTACACACCTTTGGCCCGGTACGGTTTTTTTATGCGCATGACATCGTGTGGTTTTGAATTCATTTGTTTATTATTAATTTGGTTATATTTTTGTTGTTGTTGTTGGGTGAAACATAATATTGTGCGATTGGACATTTGGACAGATCGACTGCACGAGTGCACATTGATGTGACGGGCATATATAATGCATAAATATAAACATATTTAAATTCGAGCAATAAATGCAATGTGCAACGAGTCCTTAAGTATATTGCGGTTGTCATTACATTGGTGCGGCATTTATATCAAAATTTAAGTCTCTTGTTTTTAAATTATTTCGCAATCCATCTTATTTTTTAAATATATATATTTTTTAAACATCAATGTGTTGTGTTTAATTTGATTTCGCTCGAGCACAGTTGTAAGTACAATTCGGGACGGAAAAGTCTGTCCCGGGTAACCGTGTTTGTACGTTTCTTGAGGTACGAAATTTATTATTTATATAATATAAAAAAACTTATTATTATTTAAATACCTATTTTTATGCCGAATATGTATGCACATTTTGAAAAGGTATCTTTACAAATAAAGTTGTTCTTATTCTGATATAATCATTCTAAAAATGTTAAATTAATAACTATTTTTACAAATAAACTTTTTTTATCTGTTTTTGTACAGCTTACTTCATTTATCGCAATCTGGCTTTATCTAATAGATAAGTTGAAATTGAAAAATATATGGAAGAGATTTTTCTTTTTCTGTTTAGTAAAAAAAATAAAAATTAGCAGGTCCACAGTTAAAATTATTCAAGACAAATTAGACCCAGAGTTAATAATATTAGCAGTGCGGCGACATCGATTTTTGAGTAGGATTGCGGCTAGCCGATTAATTGTTTTTCTTAAAAATTAAAAAAACATGTATTTGCACTTTTTTTTGAAAACTTTAACGGCCAAATTATTCACCGAGAGCTAAATCATGCCTTACTCGGAAGTTTATTAGCTCTATAGCCAAGCCTAGCTCTAGACCTAACTCGAAGAGCTAAATTTTTGTATTATTTACAAAATTCAACATCGAGCTAAAGTGCACATCAAGAGCTATGTCGATTTATAGTTGTGGAGGTAAGCTTAGCTCTCAAAATGATGATTAATGACGATTTATGAATGAACATAGTTGACCTAACAACGAAAACTCTCCATGTACTTTTGACAAACTGAAAGTAAGATAAGATAGCTCGCTCTGCAGTTACGACATGACGTGAATAATATCTGTTTTGCTTACGCTGAGAGTTATGGGCTTAGCTCTTTCGAGTGCTACGGCCAACCGAGAGTTAGGCCATTCAAAAGCCAAATAACCGTGAGCTAAGGCTTTAGCTCTTGGTGAATAATACAAAAAACGTCATTTTCGCCATTAGTTCTTGCTTTAGACGTACAGTTAGCCTTAACACTTGGTGAATCATTTGGCCGTAATTGATTTGGTATAATCATTTTTACAGTCATAATATATATTTTTTGTATTATTTTTTTATTTTAGGGGCACAATTTTGGTAAAACAATTGGAACAATTTTGACAATTTTTGCCATACTTTATTGTAAGCTTTGTGTGATGATAGTACCAAGGAACTATTTTTTTTTAAATTGTTGGGAAATTCAATTTTAAGTTTTGGTTTTATATACAAATGAATACATTTATTTTAAAATGGTATATATATACATATGTTATAATAAAGGAACAAGCATAATAAAACATAACTATACCAGAAAGATGATACTGAATATTTTTAAAAACCAAGTAACTATGGGAGCTTATTAAATGCAATATTGTTTGAGGCGAATGCGACAAAGTCACAACGGTCAAGACAATAATTACTTAATTTAGTAATCCCTTGTTCTAGCTAAAGAGTAAAAGCTTATGTTACCAATTAAATAGTTTTAAATTGCAATATTAATATTTTATTATAAATTTCTCAAAAACTAAAATATTTTTTAACAAAGTATGAAAACAGAATGAAAATCAGGCAATGGCTTAAAAGACAGTAAACATTTTCAATATAATTATATTTTTTTAGAACATCCCTTCCTAAACTAAATCCCACCCAAAATCATTAAAAAAAATAGATTTTTATATTAAACTTTCCTCTTCAAGGCTTATTTTCATTATCATATTAGTAATTAGCGCAAAGAATACCTTAAAAAGTGTCAAATTTAGGTTTTTTGGAAATCATACTCTTACCGCTATCCTGAACTCGAACTTTTTTTAATTTTTGCATAAAAACAAGAAAGGAAAGAAACAGAAATTCTACACACTTTTCTATCCTAAAAGTACCTATTGATTTACTAATACACTTTTTTTTTCATTTTCTTCAATCAATATACTCGAAGTTCTACTTCGTTCTACTTTTCAATCTTTTCTATGGATTGTGATACTGTGCTACGGTTTATTGAATTGTGCTACAAGTAGCAGTTGTGTTACTTCAGCAACGGTAAGCTTAGAATTGCTTCTAATATTGCATGTGGCGCATACATGTGTTAAGATGTCAATTAAATTTGCCGGAGATTGCATGTTTTGGTCCCAACCATATGAACCAGCCTCTAATGTCATCTAAATTACAAAACTTGCCGTTTGAAATAGTATCTATGGACATAATGGATATCTCATTACCGTAGACCACTACTCAGATTTCTTTGAACTTGATGAGCTTGTTCATGAAAAAAGGAAAAAAAAGTAAAATCAACAATCGGTCATTTACTGTGGAAGCGAACAACTCGCATTACAGAATAGATCATGTGCTCATAACACCGTGCGTGAACGGAAGAAAAGGTAGAACGGAAGTTAAGGTAGACATAAATTCTTTAGCTGAGATCAGAGATGAAACTAAAACAATCAGCGTAAATGAATCAGAAGGATAACTCCTAGATACCGGTAGATGCAAGACCTTCAAAAATTCCAAATACCTTGAAAGTTAGTTAGGTAGTTTTAACCTGGAAAATAAATATAGGCCAGTACGACTGATTAGACTGATTGCCGTGTGTAGTACCGCATCTAGTTGTAACGCCAATAATATATCCCCTACACGACGCAAAGGGTAAATCTATAGCATTACTACCAAGCACACCAACATCATCAGTCACAGTCGTATGGTTGAAGTGTGTAGATCAACTGAGCCATAAAAAATGTGTTTGACTTTTAAGAATAGTCCAAGTCCTAAAATTATCCTGACAATTATTATTTGTTTTAAAGTTTTAAATTCAAATTCATTTTTGTATATTTTTTTACTTTGTTATTAAAGGAAGATTTATAATATTATACCAATTCTAGGTATACTAGTATTGTTAAGTTTGCTATACTGCTCCGCAACCATATTGACTAGTAGCGGTGTCAGCAATGTATATATAGAACAAAATATAGAACATATTTCACTAAGAAAAAAATATATAGCTGTAACAGGACCAAAATGCGATAGTATTAAGGTAAAAAGAAATTATGTTTTAAATAATAACATCATTCTTTCTGATATCTTTCTACAACTAACTTAATTGCAGATATTATACATATCCCACTTTATATTTGCTCCATTAAGATCATGTAATGTTGTAAGGTTATTTTCACATCCTAATAATTTACTTCACAATAAAAGAATGGATTTATTTCACTATTATTTCAACATATAAAACAATTCTTGATGTTCAATCTAACGATTCAGTTTAATAAATACATTTACATTACATTTACATTTTTTACTTTACATATTTTTACTTTTCTTAAGTGATTATTTACGAACCTACAGTAAGTCAATTCAATATCCAGGCACAAACCAATAATTTAATAAAGTGCTATTAAAATAATGTTTAAAAATAATTTAGATTTTCTTTGAACAACGTTAGAAAGATGATAGTTCATGGAGTACCTACAAAAGAATAATTAAGAAAAATTGTAAATGTAAATAATTGTAGAACAATCAAACAAATCAAAACTCTTTAAAAACACAAATATTTTCGCAATACAACATTCTTAAATATATATAAGATGAGCAATAAAGGTAAAAATACCACCTTCGAGGGAAGGCAATTAGTGATTTTCAATTTCGAAAAAGGAAAAACATACCGTGAATTTGCTTCTTTGTTGAACATGACAAAAGTACCATTGGCGATATTGTGAAGAGGTATAATAACGAAGATCGTATTGATTTTACGCAGAGTTAAAGATAAATCCTAAAATAAGTGCGCCGATCTTAAAAACTGAGCTTGAGGTGTTTAATGGAAAAGTCGTCCATGCAGAAACTGCATGAAACTATCCAGGAAAAAGCCGTATGTTAATGACGTAAACAAGAAAAAAAAATACTTTGCAAAACAGCACCGGGACAAAGACGATTTCGGAGTATTTTTTCTGACGAAAGCAAGTTCAACATTTTAGGCAGTTTAGGAAGTGAATGTTTGGAGAAAACCGAACGAAGAAATAAAAATCCAAAATCTTCGCCCGACAGTCACACATGGTGGCGGTGTGCCGAAAAACTGGCTATATTGGATCGATTTCATTTTTATCAGGATAACGATCCTAAACATAAATCATACTTAGTACGTGAATGGCTGCTTTATAATTGTCCAATAGTTGTAGATACGCCACCACAGTCCCCTGATCTAAATGTGATAGAATTCTTTGGGATGAATTGGACACAAGGATCAGGAAACACAAAAATAATAAAATAATAATAAAACGGACTTGAAGAACATTTTATAAGCAGAATGGGCAAAATTGGAAGAGAATATACAAATAAACTAGTTTGATCGATGCCGAAATCTAATCTAAAATTAGTAATAGAAAGTAATGGTAATCCTTCTAAATATTAGGCTTATTAAAATTGAAAAGTGTAACAAAATAAATAAAAAATGTCCGAATATTAAAGTAAGGTGTGTTTTAAAGATTTTTAATTAAAGTTCTACAATTATTTTGATTTACTATTTATTTAAGTTATTCTTCCAGATATGTACTCCGTGAACATCATCTTTATAACGTAGTTTAAAGAAAAACTAAATTATTTTAAAAACATTGATTTTAATGGTACTTTAGTTCATTTTTGGTGTGTGTCCAAATATTAAAGTGACTAACTGTATCTAAAAAAATTAGTGACTACTTTTCCAGTCTCTAAACAATTAAATCAAGGTTCCGTTCCGAACCTGAAGGCAAACCAACTGGATAAATGTGTAAAAGATTCGACCCTATTTTTATTTGGCATTACTAACTCTTACACGTAGTTTAATGTTTTATTGAAGTAATCTAATAATTATAAATTACATTTTTTTAAAATCTACTGACTAAATCATATTTGTTTTTGAATGTAAGTAACCCCAAAAAAGAACACTGAGCGTCCAGTTTAAAAGAATAAAGATCAATATTTTCAATTAGTAGGCATAGTGGACAGTGATAAATGGACCCATAGAGACTTTTAAACTGTTATAGCGTATGAAAAATTCGTTTGTTATTAGGTCTTAATGCAATATTATTTAAATTTTGATTAAAATAGGAGTAAAATATAAAGAAAGTTGCAATCTTTTAAAATCGTTTAAATTTTGTTATTTGGTTCAACATATCTTTATAAAGTTAATGCATATAATGATTAATGACGCAAAATACAATGTATAAAAAAATGTTCATACTTTATAGAAAATAGATATATAAATTATATTTATTTATATTTATTTATATTATAAATGAAATGTGCTATATTTTTGGGTTTCAACCGTCTTGAAGAAACGCCATCAGTTATTTGGTTAACAAATGGAAAAGTTGAACCAGTTTTCTCAATTTAAGTGAAGATTATTAATCAAATATATACATTAAGATAATGTTAAAAAACCGTTGCTGTGTACCTGTTATAATATACGATGGCACCTGCATAAGTGCATATGAACCGTGCCGCCGAGTGAATGACTTCTATAAATGTTCACTTGAATTGTTTTGCTCTTGTTGTTGTTGTTGTTGTTGCTGTTGTCGTTCTACGTCTTCTGGTTCTATGATCTCGAAATACATTATAACTACGTTTACGCTAAATTTCACGCACTCAATAATTACGCTTTGAGGCGCTCACGAGCTAAATACTATTTAAAGTCGTTTTTATTTATTACTATAGCTAGATTGTAAGATAATAATATGTTTGTTCTACAATCTAATATACGTACAATGTATACTATATATATAATATACATAAAATCTTCACATAATTTTGTATGTTATGTTTTTGCTGTATAGCATAAGGTAATACAGCGCATTTCGAGACAATGCAGAATATTATTCTTGCGGAAGCCAAAACTCATTAAAATATATGGAGTACTTCATGTGGAAGCATATTATCTCTATCAGCTGCGTGTGTATACGGTTGGTAGAATATATATATATATATATATATATATATATATGTGAGTGTTATAGTGTTATAGTGTTTTATGTCTGTGTTGTTCTCGAATTTTCAATCTTCGCATCTTCCTGCATCTTCGTGTGTCAGAGTGGTTACGGCCATTTAATTATAATGGGTGCACGAGAACTTGAGGATAGCGGGCAATGCACGGTATATAGACGTAGTGGCCACTCAATGGCTCAAAGATGCCCTGGAGTACACAAATGTTCTAATGTGCGAAAGGTATATATATATTTATATATATATATACAAATACGAACCTAACAATAAATAGGTGAACTGGAGGATTCACAATACGAACCTGCAATAGAGCATCAGAGTACATCAGACATTATTGTTTTGAAGCGGTAATAAAGGCTTAAAACGTAGAAATTTGATATATGTAAATTTATGGATAGGAACGGTCAGATGAAAGTATAATTGAAGGGACCAGAACATACCACAAAGACTGTCTAAAAACTAAAGCGGTCTAAAGACCACAATTTCTTTGAGATCTATACTAAGCTGAATGATACTTGCCTGAAAATCAAATACCGACACATGACTTAAAGATCGAATTCCAAAAAAACATTATCAAAAAAGCCAAATTATTATGTGCTCATTGCAATATAAATTGCATCAAAAAAACACTCACCGAAAACAATAATGGATACCCAAAAATGTGTCATATAGGATTCAAAAATGCCCAGGGCTCACAAAATTGCTGTTATTGGTTGCTAAGATCTGTAGGAAAATCATTATCGAAAGCTTAAAAAAAAATCATTAATACATAGATGGGGACTCGAAAAACAAAAAAAGGGTTGGTCATAGAGCACTATTCCACATCTCCATTTTTGGTATCTGTTATTTAGAACTTAGTTTATTATTTTTCACCTTAAGTCAACATTCTGGGAGATTCAAAGGTAGAAACGCTGGTAAAGGTATGCTCGGTATGAAAACTTATTACTGGCCGTTGTAATAGCCCTTGATAATAATGTTCATCTAGTGATCAGGAAACTTATTACTTTAACACATAGTGAGTACGTACATTCCATATTACTAAGACATCCAAGAGACGAGACTTTCGAAAATCAAAATACAGTATCTTCTTTGAGAAAGCTTTTTGGAAGGCAGACTTCGTTATTTAGTGCTATGTATACATGCCTGAAAATCGTTAAAAATCAAAACGACGATTTCGTTTATAACGTCTCATTAACAAAGAGTGTGAAGTGTAAGATTACCAAAATCTCCATTTGGTGGAAACTATTATTCAGATTTATCGATAAATGCAATTTTCTGAAGCACAAATGTGGGGATTGTTGTCAAATTGAACATAAAGAAGGTAATTCTAGTTTGCAAAATAAAGATAGCTAGCAATACTCCAATTCCTAATTGAAATACTCGAGAACGAAAAGCATTTTTATGATCACGAAAGTGGAATGCAGCGAAGCGCAAATATTTGACCATCAAAATTTATGGTGTTGATACTAAACTTTAGATAGATACTTATTTTACAGTGATTTTGCAGAAAACCTGGACATCGCTTGGAGCTTAGACGAGCACACACCGAGAAAACTTCAAACGAAGTTCAAAGTGCATCAGGTGGCATATTGGAATTACTCTCAGAGTGGTTATGGCCTCAGAACTAATCCTACTTCTTACGAAACAACAGTGGATGAACTCAATTTGTTAGGTATTAAATGGATTGAGAAGCATTATGGTTTGTAGGACGTTTCAATCAGCTCTGTGTGTAATTAATATCATATAATATAATAGCTATATTTCGATTGAAAGAAGTATTTCGTCCAAAACCTAATGCCTAATGCTGCGATCGAGTTAGTCAATGCAAAACTAGACAGACTAGAAAAGAATGGAATTATTAGCTTCATTGGCTGCTCTAGTTATCGTTGTTAAAAAAATCTTATGGAACAATTGATTTTTTGACTAGTTGAAATCCCGTCAAACATAATACCAGTTTGCGTACGTTCCCGGAACGTTCCGCGTAACGGCGGACCGTGCAGACTTTTGCGGACTTATGCACTTACTTTTGCCATTCCTGGGTCGGCTGCTGGTACGTACATGGTACGTTACATGTAGGAACGTAAAAGTCTGACTGGGGCGACCGTGCTTGTACGTCCCGCTAGGAATGAAATTTACATTCCATTTGGAATGTATTTGTACGTTCTTGGTAGACCGCAAAAGTCGCCGCCATTTTATACTTTTTTTTTTAGAAAAACAGAAACTGATTGTATAAATATTTACTTATTATTCAAATATATATTTATATAATATAAAATACAATTGTCCAATTGGCCCACATACGTTGCAGAAAGGGCTCTGCTACGGACAATCTGGTGGTCTAAAAAGCTATTACAGAGTCGGGTGTTGCATGATGGAACGCACTAGTCTCGATTAATCTAAAATTAGAAATAAATTAGTTTAAGAGATATATTTATGTATTGTACAAAAAACTCACCGCTCATCTGTATATTCTGCGAGAAGGGATCTGCTGTCCGAAGGGTAGTTCCTGGAGTGCAACTGCTCTAAAACACAGGTGAATGTAAACATAAAACACACAATGGTGCTGATAAAACAATAAATTAAGGTTATATTGAAATATGTTATTAAAATTGTACAAGAAACTTACCGCACATGTCTGTTTACACTAAATGAAAGAAAATAATCTGCTGCGGAGCTGCCAAGCCTGTGTTGTGTGTTGTTTCTCTTCTCGAAAAACCACAAAACGAAACGTCAAAATACATAAAACTCAATAAATTTCGGTCCCGAGCTAACGTAAATTATCAGTCTCAGAACGTTCCCGCATGCACGCAAAACTCGATTGTCACACGACGAAGAAAATAAAATGTCTAGTCGCCGCGGGCATGTTCAGGTACGTACATGTAAGAACGTCCTTGCAAGCACGCTAAAGTCTATCGTTCATCGGGGACCAAAAGTGGTCCCGGACCAAAACGTGTTTGACGGGGAATAAACCTGGCTGGACTTTTGCTATCATATAGCGAAATGGTTTGCTATGAGCCTCACTTAGCCTATGATCGGTGCATTGCCAACCTAACCTAACCTAATCTAAAAAACATCACAACATATAACAATAAATAAAATCACACATTTTCCCTTCCAATATCCCAAAATAAAAATAGTAATGTAATAAAACTCTGTATAATTTTATATAAAAAGGTCCTTGAGTTAGGAATAAATATAAAAAAAAAAAAATATTTTTTTAAAAATAAATTGTTATTTTATTGTAAACAGTGATTGCTTCCCGTTTTGTTTTGAGTTAAGTGTTTTTTTTATTGTGTACGGTTTATGTCTTTAATTTTTGAGATTTTTTGTGTAATGTGGACTTTACTGACAAAGTATAAAACCCACACCGAGTTCATTTTTGTCGCGAGCTAATTCATGCATCTGAGTACAGCACTGCAACCGGCGCGGTGCAACATTTCGTTTCTGGTGCTTAATCCGTTCAGCAGATCGATAAGTTGTCAGTTCGGTCCTGTTTTCTACTTTGCGTAATTAGTATGTAATAAAAAAAAAAAAACATTTTTTTATTTTGCGTATTGTTTATGTGTTACTTAAAATTAAATTAATTCAATAAAGTTTTATTTATTATTAATTCCAGGGCAATAACATGTTTTTCTGGTGACTCTTTACAAACCCGTGAAGAAATTCTTAGTCTGCTATTTGAACACAATACAATCAGCGACGAAATCTCAAGTAGCTTTGAATTGAAAAAGTTCTTCCTGTTTTTATATTGAGACCCAGTGCAGTCGGAAAATAAAAAAATAGGTTGATGTTTAGAAATATCCCCTTCCAATAGCTGATTAGCACAACAATTTCACAACAATTTCCTAATCTAAAACGTATCGTTTTGACCAAATATAAAGGTTTCTATTTTTTTAATTAAAGTACGTAAAATCAAATTTCCCAAAAAAATAAAATTGGTTGAGATTTGACAAAGTTATGAGCATTTTTTTAAGCTCTCTTTTCTCTCTCTCTCTCTTTTCGCCAAAATTACTAAAATTCAAATGACCATAACTTCTTAAAAATAAAATTCAGCGAACGCTACAAATAAGTATCTTAAATTCACAAGCCCATCAAAACAATTTCCGTATGTGTGACCAGAATCACGTGAAATGTCCGTTTAAAAGTATTCAAAATATTTTTTTTAGAATTATGTATACTGTATATACATTTTCATAAAAAAATCCTTATTTTGTATTTAAAATACTGTTTTTCTAGAATTTTGTATTTTGTATTTAAAAAAAGGTTTTGCCAAAGCCTTTTTACAATAATATATATATAATACAAAGCGCTAGTCACAAACATTTACTAATCGATCATCATTTTTCTCTGGCACCGTAATTTAAAAAAAAAACATTATACGGGCAATTTATCAGTGCCCCTTTCCATTGTTTGCAGTGCGTATTAAAATCTTGCATGCGAAGGAGCTGCTGCATAACTGAAGATACCCTCGGCATTTTATGCACGTTGCACGCGCGCAGAAAGAAAACAATGCAAAGCAAAGAAAAGTGTAAACAAAATAAAATGCGTATGTCGTATATGTGTGTGTGTGTCTGTGTTTGCTTCATTCATCTTTGAAAGGAGACGCGGAAGAAAAGTTTGAGCGTGCGGCCTACATAAACATCGGATTAAAAACCAACGACTGTGGTCTGCACTCTATATATATACAGTTTACCTTTTCAGTATATACATAATATAATATTATATACTATAGTAATAAAACGACCTTTTCGATGGGTGTCCTATATAATATGCTCCTGTTTTACGTTGATGTGTTCTCCGAGAATATAATGTTCTCGTTTGAGAAATAGAGTTCGAGGTATGTGGCTTGCATTCACTCACTCACACACTCACACACTTGCGTATCAAATAAAAACATAAACTAAAAGCTGCATTAATCTATACGTAATACAGCATATACATAATTATGCACGCTGTTGTATGCATATATGTTTATGTATAGATATTTAGATCAGTTCTGGTGTTCATCGGAATTAAAATTTATTTATGATATGTATTATATAATTTGCTACATCCTAATGATACACATTTCCTCATCGTCCATACCATATTAAGGGTCTCGTCTGCTTTGGTATATACAGTTGTTGTTAGGTATATATTAATCTCTATTGTTGCAAACGCCGAGCGTGCTCGTTCTTGCATCTTTGGCACAGCGCGCATTTTTGACAATATAATGAATAAGCCTTCGATGCGCTTAAATCACCTATAAATATCCGTAGCATCAATATTTACTTAGTTGAATGGGTATTAGCTCGACTCCATTGATACAAAAAATCTGAAATAACATCACGTACATAATCATGGAAAAGGATGCAGGACGAGCGAATCATCAGGTCGTGTGAGAATTGAGGTAATAATAAATGATAAGTTATGCAAAGACGCGCCTGCGGTTTTGGAGTGCCATATAAATTACAATAAAATAGTATATAGTTTTAATAGATGCAAAGTACGTACGTGTTGTGGCAAAAAGGATTAAAACAATACAATGCATTATATAGTTTGAAAAAGGACAGAAAAATTTATGTAAATTTGAAATTTAATAGAAGCGAGCATCAGCTAGTCTAAAATTAATATGTATGTTACAGCGGAGTTAGTAATTTCAACGCTTACTTTTGATGATATAAATAGATTTCATCGTGTGCTTAGAGGGAAAATACACTTGGAAATATACCTAACCCTCCTAATAAAGAGATTCAAACTTCATTTAACAAACCTTAACAAATAAAAAATATACAAAAACATGTTTTTTGATTACTTATAATTTATAAGTTGGATAAAACTCTAAAACTTGATTTCTTTTAGATTTAAATTTATTTAGGGCCGTTTTCTTCACTCGAAGTTGACTTTCAACTTGAGGATTTTATTATCAACTTCCCGAATTCATTTTCTTCAGTCAAAGTTCAGTAGTAAACTTTTGATTTTGGAAAGTTGACAGTTGCCGGTTTATATCAACTTGCCGATTTCTCAACTTCCGAAAAAAGCACAAGTTGAAGGGGTTTTTTCTCTCAACTTTGCGTTTTGACAAATTTTCAATTCTTTACTCTTTGCTTTAAATGTCAGTCATACATTTTTTTTGTTCAGTGATGTTGTGCGTCAAGATAAAAAGTAAATAACAACAACAACAAAACATCCATTTCGTTTCTGTCCCATGATCATCCTGGGGCGGAAGAAAGCAACTACGATCGCCTGTCAAAAGCCTGTTCTTCTGCAGATTTTCGCAAGTAAGGATGAAAGCTTACAAAAAAGAAATCTATCGCTTGGCGTTTGCCTGGCCTGTCAGCGAGCTCAATCTGGCTTTTGGAGTGAATAAGGATGACTCCAGCGGCTGTAACAAATATGAAGAGAAAGGCCGAGCAATGTGTTGAAGGCAACAAAACACAAAAAAAAAATTCTATAATAAATATATTTTTTATAAAATTTAAAATGAAGAAATTGGGTTGTTATTATTATAATTGTTATTGTGGTTGTTGTGACTGTTGCCGTTTTTGGGACCAAATCGTTCGTTGTGATTCGCTGATATTTGGCAGCCGTATCGCTCGTGCTTCAATATTACCGTTTGAACAGTGATAAAGAGTCATCGTCAGTTTTATCATTATCTTTACAAATAACAATATTTATTTAAAAAAGTATAATCGGCAAGTTGAAAACTGTCATTATTGCTGTCGAATTGCAGTTTAAAAGACAATTTCCCAGGAAATTAAAAAAAAACAACTTCAAAAATTTTAAATCAATTCTGGATAGCGATTACGGCAGATTTTATCAACCTATGTTGATATAGCCAATTGAATTTGCACTTATCGATGCGACAAAAATCAATCGCAGTGTGGGTATTTGTGTCGCAGAGTCTGTCAATATATGACACATTTTGTCTGACATTATGTATTTATTATTATTTACATTTATTTCGTTCAAACTACATTTTTATTTTTACTGGCGACGCAGAAGAAACTTTGTGGAAAAACCAGTATTCCGCGATGTCGGTATCATCCTGCTCATCCTGCTCAGCCCAAGAATTAATAGAAAAAATACACAGGAACAGAATATCATGAAGATGACTTCTCTCTGCTCGAAGATTCTCGACCGATCAATAGATGATGATGATGGCCGCACACAAAATCACCGAATTTTAAAACTGCGTTGCCGTGAGTCTGAAATGGAAGCTAAAAAATACAGCAGACAATCGTAGAACTAACGACAACCGAAATAAGTGGGCGACATACGCGGGTCTGGCATTGCCATCTCGTCGGTCACCACACAACACTCCTAAGCCTCATTCATCCGCCGAGTGTTCCGTGTAGCGTGTACGTAAATACGCCCATCACTTTTAAAATGGTGCTTCACATAATACTTGCGATTGGTCTCCAGTCTCGTGAACATTTGGACAATTACGCGGATTCCTTATACATCCTAATTTAATTTTATACCTACAAAATCATTATAAAAAGATAATTTAAAATAAAAAAGGATATTTATAATATTCTAGAAAATGTTTTTTCAAATATAATTATTGAACAAATTTTAAGTAATTACAGGATATTTTTCCTCGAGATTTCCTATCGCAACTGCTCTTTACCAGTTGATATAGACTGTTGATATAAAATCCAAAAAGCAACGCATTCGTAGAACAAAAAAGGATATCGATAAGTGCGTAACGCGTGCGACACGTTTGCGCAACGTGAAGTGGTTACGCACTGCAACGCTTGGCTCTATAGAGTCCCAAACTGTCAGTATATCAACAGTTATGTGTTGATATTATCTGCCGTAATCGCTATCCTGATTGTGTAAAAATGACATTGAATTATAAAATTCTAGGAATTTTATACACGCGACATGTTTTTTTTCTTTTTAAAATGTCATTGAATCAAACTGTACCATTTAAACAAGCTACTTTTTGTTGAAAATTGAACAAAAATGTCAAAAAGCAGTAAGTTGCAGTCGTATTGGTCAGCAGCAATGACGAAGGAAACCAGATTGAGACAGAATGGGTTAGAAGTTGCCGTCGTGAGAAATAGGAGCTTTATTAAGTTAAATTAAAAACAAAAAAAAAATAATTAGTGCTGTTCAGTAAAAATAATTTAACAGTCATCGGAAGCCATTTAAGGATAATTATGGAGTATAATAAAAAAAAAAATTGTTCGCTCTACTAAAACCACTTTTTGACCAAAAAAACATGTTGAGGTAAGCATTCCTAATTATTTATTTATAGCTGTTCAGTAAAAATAGTTTAACAATTATCTGAAGCCATAATTGTGGAGCATATGCAAAAAAAATGTTTTTACCTCCTGTAAAACAACTTTTTGATTGGAAGAAATTAAGTATCTCTGTTAGAAAGGAAAAGAATATCCGTTATACTGGAAAACTCATCTCCATCATCATCCACACCTAGTGACGAGGTTTTGCATCCATTGTCGAAACAAATCATTGAAGACCTAGAACCATCCGACTATTAATGAACCCATGAACTAATATAGTAATATGTACTGGAGGAGTTTTGTGGTATACCATCAAAAAGTCCTGGCATCCATATTTTTTGGTAGTTCAAAAGTCTGTGTGCTTCACTTGATAAGAAGTCAAATATACAAAGACAAAGCAATTTAATAAAACAAAGACGTTCTTTGAATTGTTTGGTATCCCCGACGTGACAGAATACTCCAGTGATTCTCTAAGAAGCCATGTGAATGCTTTTAAAGATACCATTGATTACCCCGAAAAGAGGAATTACACAAATAAAAAAAAACAGTTTAAGTTTAAAAAATCGGTCAGGGACGAACAACATCAACAATTATTGTTGATGGTAGTCGAGAATCACAGAAGAAGAAGAATGGATTTTATCTTTCAAAGTTCGATGCTTGTTATTATATAGCACATGTTTGTGTATCATCTTACCTAATAATCTTATTCTCTATAGTTTTATAGACAATAAGATTTATTATTATTTTATTATTATGTATTATTATTTTAAGTTTGTAATTTCTAGTTTTCCAATTAAAAATAATTATAAATAACATGGAAAAATCGAATGTTTTGACTACTTCTACAAAGTGTGCAATCTCTAAAAAATATCAAATCTTCTTGAAATTTAGTATAAAGATATATATGACTGAGACTTTGGGCGTAAACAAAGTCTGCAAAATGTTTACATTTATTTGTTTACCTTAAAAAATGCACACATTCGGCAAACATCATCAAAACGGTCTTTCATTTAAGATTCAAGGCTTATTCGGCAAAATGTCCCATTCGGATAATTACCTATTCTGCCAAACTACTCACGGCAAAACCAGGTAAATTCACTTAGAAGATAACATCACAAATCATATAGCAGGGGTCTTCAGTGCTTGTACACTGAAGTTGAGTAGCAGAGGCAATGAGACAACAGAATGTTCTTTGTTGGAATCATTTTTGATTTTTGGTGAAAAAAAACGGTTAGAAATGAAACATTTTTCTTTAAAAAAAAGACCATTTTTAACATAGTTTCTTTTTAGCGCCATACATTTAATCCAACAGCCTTCTTTTATCCAACCATACTAAAAATAGGTTTATTATTTGAAAATAATCTCTTTCCATAAAGTCGACCGATCATGTTCGGGAAATGGAAAAAACCATTCAAAGGAATTGGTGAAATGGGCCCATTGGAGTTCTACTTGATAAACTGCTTATACTGAGGCCATTTAAGGATAATTATGGAGTATATGCAAACAAAAAGTTTTTGGCTCCTGTAAAATAATTTTTTGATTGAACAAAAAAAGTTGAGGTGAGCATTTCTAATTATTTATCGATGGCTATTCAATAAAAAATAAGTAATCAAAACCCGTTTGGGGATAATTTTGGAGCATATAAAATTATTGTTTTTGGCTAACTTGTGGTTCAAACAAAAAAAGGTTGAGGTGGACATTTTTAATTATTATCAATATCTATCCATTAAAAATATTTTGGATGTCTGTAAATATTGTTTGTTATAAGGTTTCTCATGGTCAAAAAAAAACCATTGACGCAGTGATTCAGTTTAAAGGAATTAATAAAATGGGCCCATTGGAGTTCTATTTGATGAACTGTTTCTTCTGAGGCGGTCATTACATTACAGGCACAATCATAGCTCGACAGCGCGAACTATTGTGGCAGTGGGCTTCATACATCTGGTAATGAACGATAAATACATAATTAGTTTTTGATGCGCCAGACGCCAGACCATTAAATAATTGTGTGCTCAAGAATACCAATAAACCCGTCTGAAATACGTGTATAATGTGTGCGTTTGCGCGATTGTCTATTATATATATTAAAGACGTCATTTTATGAACGACATGTCACTTAAGTGAACTTAGCGATTTATTGCACCATGTTTTTGTGCGTTGTTGCGCACGTCTGTGAAGTTCAAGTTCATGTATATTTACAGTGTGGCCCACAGCAATTGTCCGTATTTTAAGTATAACGACAAATAATGGGATTCAAGTAGCTTATTGGCTATATAGGCAAAGATTTAGAGGATAAACAGTCTTTTAGAATATGTCTGGGATTATAGTTAGATGATGTTATGTCAAAACAGGCAATGTTTTGTAAATCATATCGTTGGTCTCAAATCATTGGTCTACAATCACAAATAAAAACAAAAAACACTGAATGGAGGAAACGAATTTAAATTATAAGTTTTATCTATTTCAAAAAAAAAGATTACTGTTTTTTTGTGTTTGTAGACCTCAGATTTGAGACCGATAATATGTAGAAAATTTTATTCAAATATCAGCTCAGCAAATCAAAGCTCTGGCTTCATCGCCGGACCTAACCTGACAAATTCCCGCAAATGAGGATACTTGCTAGAGAAATAGGCTCAACAAAACGATGGGCAAGTGAAGTCGTTTTGTTACCATGTGGAACGGTATTTCCGGTAACTTTGTGTTTACATCATGCAACACTTTAATTCATTTCAAATGTAAATAATAAAAAAATTATAATACTGTTAAAATTAAAAATATTAACATTTTTTTTATAAGTGTGTTTTTTTGTTTTCAATTTTTTAAACAAAAAAATGTCTTAATCAGAAAAATAGTAACAATTTTATAAAATAAACTATTTTCTTTACACCATTTTAAATTTTTATTAAATTTTAAAAGCAATGCAGTGGAGATAGGCTTTTATAAATATATTTTTTAATTTTATTTAAATTCTAATAAAACTTGATTATTATTATAACTTGTATGCCCTGAGGGTAAGTAAAATTCTAACTTTGTTGAAATCGATACATCCTACTGTATAATATATATTACCATATATGTTTTTTTATGTTTTTGATTATATATTTTATTTTGGTTTGGGAATAGCATCATATATTTAAATTTAATCATACAGTCAAAATTAATCTTGTCCGAATACATTATTGTTAGTGGTGTTTTTTTTGTTGAAGTTTATTAAGGTGTTTTTTTGTTTATTTTTATCAGATTTGTTTTAATTTTTTTTTTTCCAAAGTACTTTACATTTTTTTTTATATAATTTCAAGTGCAATGCCATCACTTGGTAAGTTAAATACAACTTTTTTTAATATCGATCCATCCTACATTATGTATATATTAGGGTGGCCGTTATATGAGGTCTTAACGTTTTTTTTATAGGGGCAGCCTCCCTAAAAAGTGTCACAGTTTTATATTAATGTTTAACCCTCTTGTTGTCGAGGTGTGTGTTAAACTTTTCTATATAAAATACAAGAATTTATTTTTTATTTTTTAGTTAGTATTAAATTATAGAAGTTTTAAATTTATGTTTAACCCTCGACCACAAAGGTTAAAATTTTCTATATACAATTCAAGGTTTTTTTTTACTTTAAAGTAGCTCTTTAATTATAGGACTAATTATGGACCTAGAAAATTAAAATTCTATAATTTAGTCTACGAGAATGCTGCTACAATTTATAAAAAATGTACAACTCAACCCTAATATTTTTTACGGGTTAACAATTTATAAACAGGTTAATTGGCGAACTTTAATTTTTTACATTAAATTTGAAACTGAAACGTAAAACGCCAAAATGTTTAGATTTGCTCCCTTATCACTGTGTACATTTGTTTATTGTGATCAAATGTCCATCCCCCGCATTTAGCGGTATTTTTAATTTCTATGAACATTATTTATATATGAAAAAAAAATAACAGGAACATTTGATGAATTATTTTTATGATTAGATTTTACCACGACATTTTGACAATAAGGATTATTTTTAACCCAAGACCAAAACTTAGCCCCAAAAAATTTAAATTTAGTGGTTAAATTGGTGATGGGAATTATAACCCAACGACGCCGGCCCCGGTGTCTACTTTGACTTTCAAACAAGAAAAAAAAAACACAATGGAAACATAGTTTTAAGACATTCACACAATTGTTTTGGTTTTTTACCCCGCTTTCACTCACCCCGCTAACACTGACACATTTTGTAATTGTATTTCAAACAAAGAACCTACAGCCGGCTAATTTCGCACATTTTTTACGAATTTTATACAAACGAATTTGATTTTTTGGACGCTTAGTCCGCCGTCGCCTGCCCCGCTTACATCACACAATTAACAGTGTAACAATGCCATTGAAAATTAATAAAATATAGAAATATTATGAAGGTATTGTGAATTTGTATAAATTATAATCAATCATCCGATATTAAACCTTTTAAAAAAGGTAACAAAAAGGGTCGGCCGACGGCGGGGTGAGCGTCCAAAAAATCAAATTTCACTTGTATAAAATTCGTAAAATATGTGCGAAATTCATTTTAGGTCATTTGTATGAAATACAATAAAAAAAAGGGGTCATTGTTAGCGGGGAGAGCGACCCCGGGGTAAAATAACAAAAAAAATATGTGAAAGTCGACGGGGGAAATTCCGCGGGATGAAATTCAGGATTTCGGAATTAAAAAAATCGAATGTCTCATGTTGTGAATTCGTTTGTATGAATTGCAACGGGGTCTATGGCTATTTGACCACCATGACAAATATGTACACACACACAGTAAGCTAAACTGAACATTTAAGCGTTTTTAGACTTTTTTTAATTTAATTAATTAAATTAAAAAAAATGCATTTCAGCCCATCATCATATAAAACTTTTTTTAACGGATTAACCCATACAATACATTAAAGCTAGGGGAGTTTTTTTTTAAATTGAAATAGCATTCTCGTAGACTAAATTTTAAAATTTTTTCTTTAAAAAAATCCTGATGCCTAATAAATAAAATAATTTAAATAACGGCCACACTAATATATAAATATATATGTATTATTAGGGTGGCCGTTATTTTGAAAATTATCGGGTCGCCTCCCTAATTTACTCGAAACACAAAAATAATATTTGTGGATATTTTTTCAGAATTGTATATTCATGTTTAACCCTCGACCAGGTAAAGTTTTCTATATAAAATACAATACATTTAATGACGTTGTACCTACTATTTAATTTTATTTAATTTTAAATTTTAAGAATTTAGTATACAAGAATGCTGCTACAATTTAAAAAAAAATGTATAAAAAAATATAAATTGTCGAAAGGGCTGAAATAATACATTTAGAGTGGAAACGTAAAAAAAAAATGTCAAAATGTCCAGTTTTGTTCACTCATCACAATGTACATATTTTTAATGGTGGTCGAATGTCCAACCCCATATTAGGGGTGTTTTAAATGTGTATGATAATTAATTATATGATAAAAAAATAATAATTAATAGGATCGAATAAATGTTTTTTTTTAAAACTGCATCATTAGATTTTACCCAGATTTTTTTTCGTTTCTTTTAACCCTTTATCTGCCACCCTTTGTCCCAAAAATAAATAAAAACCATAAAAAACTGCTTCAAAATTTGCATTTTATCCCTTTCTTTATTAAGTTTTTTTATATAATTGGTTAACCCATTCAAAATATTAAAGGTAGGGGAATAATGTTTTTTTTTAAATTGTAGCATCATACTAGTAGACTAAATTCTATTAATTTTTATTTCCTAAGCCCGTAATTAGTCCTGTAATTAAATACTAGCTACAAAGTCAGTAAAACGACTTGTATGCTATATAGAAATATTAACCCTTGTGATCGAAAATTTAACATCAATTTAAAATAAAAAAAAAACACATTTGGAGCATATAAAAATTCGG
>JAAAKO020047512.1:0-11462 GCA_010015015.2 Bolitophila cinerea
TTTCGTTTGATAGTGTTGCGTCCAGCGAAAATGAATTTAATTGGGGCTTTATTTCTTAAATACAGTTAGAATTCAGAATTTTTTATATATTTGTATTGCTTATCTATTCAAACGAATTTGTTTTAATAAAATAAAAAAAGTGAATTTTATGATAAATATTTTTAACCGATTTTTTAATGAGACAAAAAACACATTTTAATGTCTTTTTTGTTTTTTTAATAAACACTATAAATTGTATAGTAATAATTTTAAAATGTTACTTATTTTAAGCATAAAAAATACCTTAGTTTGAGCTAATCAAGGTTCTTGTTGTAATTTTAATGCAAAATAAAAACAAGCTTAATAAACAAAAACACTTCACCATGTTTTTTATTTGAATTTCTCGTATAAAATATTACATGCCAATTATCATTTTAATTTTTGTAAAGGTGTTATTATAATTGCTAATTGCTATGTCCATATTTCTGCGGTTCCAAACCTCTAGACCCCCCGTGCCTCTCGCGCTTCACCCGCCTTACACAGAACGAACCGCACCGGAAATTATCATAATTTTCCCGAAGTCAGAAAAATATAAAGTGCTTTTGCGCGCAGCAGCAATTACGCGATGATGATTTCAATTTGAATTCGTAAAACAAATACGATGTTTATTCAAATGAGCCCCCGCTCTGCCGCGTCAGGTGTATGCGCTGAGGTGCGTGCGTGCGCGTGAACCATCGGCCAGGCATTGTCTGTCTAAAAGTGTAATTTTGTTATTATAAAATTAATTGCGTTAAAGGTTTTCCGATCAGATAGCGCTTTGCGCCAGGCGCACATTGTGGATTTGTATATAACTAGAGTGCGCCTCAGCACTCTGGCGAAATTAGCATTTTGAAGGTATACAATTTTGTGCGTCTTTGTATAAATACATTTGAGATGCGGCTTCGGAAGTCATAATTTAATGTGAGGCTATAAAACCAACGGCGTATGGGCATTGTCTTAAATTCCTCTATTAAACCGCACTTTCTTACGTCTAATCAACTTATACGCTACTGCACACACAGAAGGCAGATTTATAGCCCATCCGCCAGCGAACGCACGCGTACGAATTCATTTAATTAACACCATTCAAGCAATGCTAAAAACTGAATGTGTCCCTCAGGATGCGTCCTGTGAACAAACTGCACTCAAGACTTTGCAAACAGAATTATACTCTTAAAAAGAGCCTCCGCATACGCACTCGACGTGCCCTCTCTCGCTTCTACCTCAGCTATAAATGCAACAAAATAATTATTTTAAATCCCTGATGACCCGCGCTGCGCAGAGGAGATGCGAAAAGCGAGCGTTCTTCTTTAGCTTAACTCCAGGGTGTATTAAAATTAATTTAAATTCAGTTTTGCTAAATAAAATAGAAGGTTTGTTCATTAAGTTTTTATTCTCAGGGAGCGCACCGCACATAAACGCAATTAGACGAGTTAAGGAGTTTGGAGGCTGTTGATCCTCGAAAGGATTCTCTATTTTGTAATATTTTGACGCGTCGGTTAAGTTGTAGAAGTACTTCAAGGCACCGCGAGGCAGAGGCTGGTGCTCGCGGTTTGTTCATTAGACAAATCTACACAGAATACTTGCCAGGATTGTCCGGGTGGAAAATACACCCAAGCAAAGACCATTTGCATATATTAGCTCAACAGTTATGAAATATAAACCTCGATGGTGCGGTGAGTCCTTTACCTTTCAAATTGGGTCAGTCAATAGAGCACAGCGGAGGATCGTTAACAGTGTTTAGGCAAATATATATTTATATATATATATTCGCATCTACCCCAAAGCCAGCCATTAAATTTTATCTGGAGGCAGCCTGCCGTAATGCTCGACAAACGTACCAGCCACAGAGTTCCAGGACAATGTTTGCCGTCGTATAGTGAGTATCGCTTGGATTAGAGTGCACTATTACATAAGAAGCAAGCAAACAGCAGCGTCCCAAAATGTTTAATACCCATGTATCTACACGCACATTCTATACTATATAATATATATATACATTATAATATTATATGTTATATGTATCCTGCGACACCACAGCAAACAACATAATTCCCAAATGTCAACATCATTATCTAATAGATGCGAAGGGAAACCGGGTAATAAAGATGTTGGTTTATTATACAAATACACATATATACTATATAATATTATATTATATATATAGTATATAGTAAACATAATATGAAACGACTTTCGGGCTGACTAGAGAATTCCATTATTTGCGCCCCAAATATTAATAGTTTCTGTCAAATTTGGCTAAAGGTTTATGTGCGACGCCGGCTCCGCTGCGCCAGTCTCTTGCGGACGCGCCCAAAGTCCCGGCCACAACACCCAACGGCAAACATACAATACTACAACACATAACTAATATATACTAAGCATAATATAGGATATATAGGAGCTAGGAGCTAGTTCATCCTGTACACTATACGCTGCTCATTGATTCGCTTATTCATTCTGTATGAGCTGGATAAAGTGATTAAAGTTTTCTCGTTAATTTTATGCCATTTGCATAAGCATATTTTCATGATTGCGCCATCCAGTTTATATGTGTGAAGTGTGAGTGTATGCGTGCGTATGAGGGTGTGTGCATAATCAAAAACCACAATACAAGCAACTCTAAATCAGGAACTCTCAGTTTTTGTGATTGAAAATAAATTTATATAGAAATTGTGGTGTTGTTAATGAGATGTTAGATTTATTCAAAAATTTGGCCACAGTTTATAATAAATTTAATATGATTTAAAAATAATTGGAGTTAGGCTCCAAAAACATACAATTGAGCACAGCTATATAATAGTTCATAGAAATTGTGCGTATAAAATATATAAATATTATTTCTGCAATTAAAATCATATCCATATGGCTGTAATCAATCTATAAAAAAAAACAATCTAAATAGAGAATTTTATTTGGATACACTTAAAAATATAGAATTATATAGGTATTTTTTAATATTACAATTTTATTATCTTTATATTAATTATCTCTCATTAATTTTCTCGAATATTTCTAGGGGATTTTGCGATTTTTCTTCGGACTAGTTAGTATTTTTGTATGAACTCCTAAAAATTAGATTAAAAAGCAATGTTTAGTGTATGTTAAAGGAAAATATTAGATACTTCATAAAATATTAAAAATATGTACATCTTATGTCAAATTAAACTCAATAGAGTTGAATAAATGAAATTACTATTATAAAAAAATTGAAACATTGTAATCTGCTCAACGGCCTTGAAAATATATATTTTTCGTAGTTTTTATCATTTTTTTTAAACAGCCATTATATATCTATGAGATATTATTTAACGGTGATATGTTGCAATTTTTTTTTTAATTGGCCGATAAAAATTAAAATAATTAAAAATGCATGTTTAAACTTAAATTAAATGGATATTTTACTGTTTTTTTAAATGGGAGTTAAGAATTAAAAAGAAAATTAAAAGAATATATATTTAATTTTTATTGATTTAAAGGATTTTAAAAATGAAATTAAAGTTAAATAATTTAATTTTATAAATTCTGCAAAAAATGTTGTTTTGTTTGTCTGCAATATTTTTTCAAAAAATAAACTTCATCAATTTTTATTGTTTTTTTTTAAATGTCTGTTAAAAATAAAAGAAGTACTGAACATTTTTTTAAATTTAAAAATAAAGTTCATATAAAACATCCGGCAAAAAGAAGATAGAGTGTTTTTGTCTGTTTGGTTGCAATATTTTTTCAAAATTTAATTTACAAGTTTATTTTTTGGCAAGTGTACAGTTTAGGGGCGAATTTGTAAAAAAATGTAATTTGAAGGAAATAAGGCCCTAAGTATAAATCAGCTTTGAAGATTAAAAAAACAGCATTCAAATGAATGATTTAAATACAAAATTATTGCATATTCAACCTACTACCCTTCCATCCTCCTCTCTCTCTCTTCCCTCCTCAGCTCCCTCCCAGCCTTTAGTAATCCCCACCTTTTTTTGATTTTTCCCTTCAGTTACCCCAAAAAATACGCCTACACTCTCCAAAATTTAAAACTCGTCTGAATAAATATGAAATAATATAAGAAATATATTTTTTTTAAATGAAAAAGACAAGTGTACATTTTTTTATTTTTTTTTTAAGAAATATTCCCTTGTATTCATTTAAAAGAAAAAATCTAAATATAACAAAAAAAAAAATTATACAAATTTGCCCCTAATCTGTATTTTAGCCTATTTTTAATAAAAAAATATAAATAATTTTTAACAGCATTTCTTGTGCTATTTATTTATTTTCTTTTACATCATTTTTTTTCAAATATGCAATGTAATTGTATGTCATTTTTAAATTACTTTCTTATTTTAACGGCCATTTAAAAAAAAAACAGGTCTATATAATTGCAAACTTAAAAAAAATCGTTATATTAGACCTTTCAGCATAATAATAAATAACAAATTAAATACATATTTTATTTTGACCGAAATATAAAACCCAATATCTCAATTCTCAAAAAGTAAATGAAAAAAATGTGCTTTTTGTACATATAAAACTTAAAATAAAAAAACCAAAGAAAATAACATGACTTTAAGGTGATAAAAATATGATGGGTAAGAAAGAGGGATTTCCAGTATTTTTGGTATTTTCATCTTATATCTTTCCTATTAATACAATTAAATTGTGGTAAAATGTATTGGAGGATGTGAAAGTAGGTGGAAAGGACTGCTGAAGTTTAAGCTGAATCTGCCGTACATGTGTCAATGATGAAAACGACGAAATCTCTGAGCGAAAAATACATTTTCGTCAACAATTAAATGGGAGTAAAAATTGATAAAGTCTTGGCTAACAGAGGTAATGTACAAGGTATATGTCTCTGTCTTCTATTATCATGGAACATGGATGTATTTTAATGTCAATGACCTTATTCTTACACCTTATGAGGGAGACTTCTATTCCCCTGATAACGTCGACAACATAATTGTTATCCTTTCGATAAAGGCGTATATAGTGTCGCTGACTATCCCATTTAATTGAGTGATAAACTCTGTTTTCCATTTCCACCCATCATGTAATGGCATAATTATGAGCTAGTCCATATCTTCAATGTCTGAGTTTGAAAAGCCGTCAGATTATACAAACATTCCCACAAGAAAGAAACGGAGCATTGGTTGACTCTCAACAATTGATAGGAAGGTATTCTTTACCGACAGCTCATTCCGAAGTGGTAAGTCTCGGGCTAGTATACACATTGTAAGTTCTTAATCATTAGATAAATCTATATCACCTTGAAAATTAGCTTCGGTCTTTCAGACAAAAAGTGTTTAATATCCTCGTCTGCGTTTTGAAAATCCAGAAATCAGACAAAATTACTAAAAAATCAACAATTTCGCCGATAGCCAAGTAGCAAAGTAACTACCTCCAGATATTAATTATCTCACTGAACTGGAACCCGTTGTTGGAATCACGATTTCACTTAGAAAAGCCTGATGAAAAACGAAAGAATTCATTTGCGACGCCAACAAAATCGGTACTAAACATATTTAGTTAATATTTAGGTAAGACTAAATAAGCACCTGCAATGGTTGAGCATCTCTGAGAGCCCTTGCACAGTTTTAGCAGGTTCGGCCAAATTGAATCATCATATTTTAGATTTAGCTTGGCGCTTATTTGGTATTACAGCATTATAAACAAAAACACCATGTTATAAGTAATTTCTTTAGCTGTAATTTATGGACCAATATGTTGTGGTTTAAAAGTCATAAATTGAATCCCTATACTGTAACCTCGCTTAACACCCCTAGCTCGAACAAAGGACTCCACAAAAAGGGCTCAAGACCAGGTAATATTTTATTTAATGATCGATATCGTTTGTGAAAAATTATTGTTTTTTAATTCAGGTAAAGGATTAATTACTTTTTTGTAGATGGCATAATGATCAAAAAAAGATATGGAACGTTGTAAAATAAGGTTTATAGTATAAGGGAGGTAAAAGTGCAAAGATACTTATCAGTTCTTTGTAACATACAACAGACGTTATCCGGAAACAAACGCTGTGGTAATCGCTCTACATCTGTGTTTCTCGGGAATAATTGTTTTGATTTGGCCGTTTTTAGGTTAGTAATTAAAGTAGAACACCAACATATGTGCTAAAGCACATCAAGATGGACGCATCTTTTAATTGTGATATTCGTATGGATGCCAATAATGTTCCTGATCTAAAATCGTTTCTTGACAATTTGTGGAAGCTCTCCAGCATCAGCACAGAACATAAGGCGCAACAAGAAACTCCTGTATCATCTCCGCTGAACAGCATGAGCTGCGAACTTATGGACGAATCATCATCATCATCATCATCTGGTGGAAGTATGGCCGGCAATGAGAGTAGAAGTCGTAGTTCCATATATCTAGCCTCGAAGGACCCAGCTAATATCGATGATCACGGCGACCCACATCGTAGAGGTATCACAGACCAGTTAAAAAGTGATCAGTTTGCAAACTCGGACGATGTTGTGGTTAGGCCAAAAACATTGGTTTCGAATGACAATGATGTCCATAATAAGCGAAGAAGTAAATCAAATGTTTCTAAGTATTCAAACCAAATAAAAGCAGTGCAGCTCAAGAAAAAGTCAGTATTGAAAACTGTCCAGCGGCACCTCTCCAATTTGAGCCTACGCAAAAACTAACAAAAGGTCGGTCAACAAAAAGACACACAAAACAATGGCAAACAAAATAAATAAGACATACTAGAAATCGTCTTCTTCCTTTTTTATCAATATATAAATTTTATCGTAGAACGCTTGCTCGTATAGTGAACTTCAGCCAGAACTGGTACACACTGGATTGACCATTTTTTGAAAATCGAGATAATATTTAATTTTTAAGAAAAATTAATCAAGTCGTACCAGATAAAATAACAGCCAAATTAATTTTAAACAATTTTTAATTTTAATATAAATAGTAAAAACTTTTTAAATTAATTTTAAATTTTTAAATTTTTTAAATTATTATATTTTATTTAATGATACAAAAATAAACGTTTTTATTTATGGTTACAACAAATTTTAGTTATTCAAATCTAAATCCGATAAACATAATTTATTTCAATTTTTTTAGGTAAAAATTAAAAATTACAAAAAATTAAAATCTTTAAAATAAAATTGGATTATCAGATATCGGTAATGAGATTTTTTGGAGTTTTTGTGGGCGGCATGCCATAGAACCCGTTACAATTCATACAAACAAATATTCACAACATGAGACATTCGATTTTTAGAATTTTACCCCGAGGTCGCACAGACACTTTTTGTTTGAGTCTTTTTTCTAATACTGGAATATGGTAACGTGTTCGTCGTGAGAACAGCTTTTGAACTGGACTACTTTCGGATTTGTTTGGCGTATTACGCCATTGTAGTAAGTTCTTGTAAAAGTCGGTTTTGCTTTCAATGCTTTTCTTTATCAAGAGTTTGGCTATCTTGACTGTAGCCTCGGATTTTCCGTTGCCTTGCTGATGATTTGGGCTTGATGTTTTGTGTGTGAAGTCCCAGTTTAAAGCAAACTTTGCGAACTCGCTGCTGGAAAAATTGGTGCCGTTGTCTGTGATACATACTTCCGGTTTTCCATGGCGGCTAAAATTTCGTCGGCATATATCGATAGTAGATCTTGGCCTAAGATCAGGTAGCTCGTCTATCTCAAAGAAATCCGAAAAGTGATTCGACAGTAATCAAGTATCTCTTACGTTTTCCATCAACTTCTAATTCGAAAGCGTCCATGCTGACTCTTTCAAATGGAGTATATGGAATACTATGTGTTATCATTGGTGGATGCTGTTGCTTTGGCGCATACTTTAAGCATATATCGCATTCGCGTATCTTCTCTCGGATTTGGTTACCAATTCCTGGCCAAAAGACTGTTTCTTTTGCTAATTTCATGGTATAGTCAATACCTTGGTGACTTGTATGCAGTTTATTCAAAAACTCTCTCCGTAGGTCAACTGGAACCACAATTCTATCTCCCTTCAATATGAGTCCGTCCTGTGTGGTTAAATCGTCTCGAAATTTCCAGTATGATTGAATTTCTTTATCTAGGTAATTTGTATGTTCCGGCCAACCAGATATAATGGTATCTCTAAGACGTATTAACACTTTGTCACTTGCTGTTTCCTTCCTGATCCTGTCTATAGTCTTAATACGCATAGGTATATCTTCTATAGCATCAGCAGCCATAATTTCTACGAACATATGTTCCTCTGGGCTTGTAATTGAATATATTTCGAATTGCTTCTCTTGCAATTTTGAATTGTCTGTCGGCGATCGCGACAACAGATCGGCTATGTGCAACTCCTTTTCTTTTATGTATTTTAATTTCAGATTATATCTTTGCAAATACAAATTGATTTAATTAGTATTTTTTTAACAAAAATATTTTGTTAGACTTGGAATTTCAAGACTACGTATTTCGATGAAGATAGACTCTTTTCAATCGAAAAAATATGTTTACCTATTTATTTTTATTGAATTTGTGTTTTATTGAACACTACGATCGCTTGATTGTTGTGCCGATGAAGGGATACCAACACAAGAGAGGCCAAGTGGTTGGCTCTCAGGTGCTCCCTTACCGTATCAAGTGAGTCTGAGTGGTCCGTGTCTTGGTCTGGCGTGAGACAGCTGAGCTCTTTTTAATATTCTTTGTGTTTATGTTTAGTACTCGATTTTGATGAGTGTCTGTTTTGAGAACAATCCGTGGTGCTGATTCTCGTGGAAAGTAGCTGATGATTTCTTAATATTTGAAAGTTGTGTTTAGAAAACGTCGCAAATCAACATTTTCCGTGTATGGCTGTCAATTCTGATTTAGAAACAAAACACTTACCGATATTAAGTGATACGTTGCACTTTTATTAATTGTATCCACTTTGCAGAACTGGAAATTCATCTGACAACACAGCCAACAACTATCATCATACACACAGTAATGGTCATTCAGAACACTCGCCACAGTCATCGCATCTATCCCTGCACAGCGAGGACGCTCTTGTCTCACGTAGCACACACAAACAGCAAACGACGCAGCAGGTCACCACCGTAACGAAGGTCGTGCGTGAGGTCAAGCACCTGGGACCGGATGGACAGCAAATGGACTATGTCGCAATGCCATTAGACGTACCGCACCTCGGCCCTGACGGGCAGCCCGTTGAATACGTGGCCATGCCACTCGGAATGTATCCAAGGTATGGATTTTGTTTATTTGTTATTTTATCTAATGTTTTTAATACATTTTTTTTTCGATCGCAGATCTCAGTACATAAACTATAATCATATGGAGCAACCACAACATAGTCAACATCATCCACAGCACATGTTTGTGCACGGCGGAAGTATTCCAGATGCACAATATCATACACATAACCATGGTCATTACCAGGACTACGAACAGTATCCATCGGCAGCACAGTACGCAAATGCGGTGCCCTATGGTAGTATTGTTGGCCAGCAAGCTGGCGGCGGCGGCGGCGGCGTCGGAGGAGGTGTTGGTGGTGGTAATGCTTATATGGGAGAGTATGTCGTAAATGATGGTCGCTCAGGTGTATCACCAAGTCCTAGTGATGATCACAGTGGTACACATTCACCGATGCCACTAACAGCAGGCGGCGGTGGTGTTGGTGGTGGTATCATGCAACATGCTGTTGTACCACCCGTAGGATATATGCAAGCACCGTACGATGAAATGGCTGATTATCGTATAACTCCATCGCCAGGAGGTCCAGTGGACGGATATCCAGATGATTCGTCTGCATTGGTGTACGGCTATGTGTCCACATCACCGTACGGTAATACCGGACTACATGCTGTTACCGGACCGAGTGGTCAGCCAACATACGGTACACGACCGATTGTGTACGAGGACACATTAAACGGCGGTGGTGGTGGTGGTGTTGGGGGTGTAGGCTCCGTTGGAGTTGTACCAGTTGGATCACATCTTGCTGGTCGCCTAATGTTTGAGAACGATGATGAACTTCAGAAACATATGGCTAATATGTCAATGCACGGAATGCTGGGCCAAGGTGGTGGTCCTGGAACAGGTGGTGGTGGTGGTGGTATGACAACCTCACCTGGTAGCGTTGGTGGTGGTGATGATGATCCGCGTGCGATGCGGTGGCGTGATCCCAATCTTACCGAAGTCATCAGTTTTCTGAATAATCCAAATAATGTAATCAAAGCAAACGCAGCCGCTTATCTTCAGCATCTGTGCTACATGGATGATCCGAACAAACAACGGACACGCACTCTGGGCGGTATACCACCGTTGGTGAAACTGCTCGCACACGAGGGTGCCGAAGTGTACCGAAACTCATGCGGTGCATTGCGAAATCTGTCATACGGTCGCCAGAACGACGAGAACAAGCGTGCGATCAAGAATGCCGGTGGCATTACGGCACTGATAAATCTATTGCGACGCACCACCGAGTCCGAGGTTAAGGAGCTCGTCACTGGTGTGATATGGAATATGTCCTCGTGCGAGGATCTGAAACGGGCCATTATCGATGACGGTGTACACGTTATTGTAACCTATATCATAATACCGCACTCGGGCTGGGACACAAACAGTCCGGGCGAAACGTGCTGGTCAACGGTGTTCCGGAATGCTTCGGGTGTGCTGCGCAACGTTAGCTCGGCCGGCGAGTATGCACGCACGAAATTGCGTGACTGCGACGGTCTCGTGGACTCGCTGCTGTACGTGGTGCGTTCCGCTATCGAGAAATCGAATATCGGCAATAAGATCGTTGAGAATTGTGTGTGCATTCTGCGGAATCTGTCGTACCGGTGCCAGGAGGTGGAAGATCCAAACTATGACAAGCATCCGTTGCCGATGCAAAGCCGGGCCACCGTAACGACGGCATCCTCGTCCAAAGGTAATTATTTTTGTTGTTTTTTTGTTTTATATGGTAGATACGCGTAGGTTTGATTTACATTTCTGGTGAGACTATTTTCTCATTATTTTAATGTCCCACTTTTTTTAAGCTTTTTATTTATTTATTAAAGGTTTGTACAATCCATGTTATTGTATATATAATTTCACAGGGTTTTTTTTCTAAGAAAAAACATTTACAATACTTTGAAAATATTGTTGAATCCCTCGAGTTTGCAGTCTTTCAATTCTAGGTTTATAGTTCAAGATATTGTAATGTACCGCCGCAAATGAGAACCATCTTATTGCCTTGTTTCTTGGTCACTCTGCAGATATACTGGTCATTTTTTGTCCCGGGAAGAGAAAGTATGCTTCTAAAGATAGTTTAGATTTAAGTAGACAAAGTGTGTAATCCCACAAATCTTTGGATTATTTGGGTATGGTTAGCAGCCATTCTACTAACAGCCATTATCATAGATCGGTGGGCGTTTCTTTCCTGTTTATGAAACCATGGTTTTAGTTGGACCTTTGGAAAAATGGAATGGCAGTATCGTCCAAGACTTCTGTTCTTATGT
>JAAAKO020047523.1:0-11460 GCA_010015015.2 Bolitophila cinerea
TATACAATATTGGATTAGTGGCGCTCGCGTAGCTTTTTCTGAGGTTTTAATTTGCGCCCGAATGATATTCATATGTAATTTATTGCGCCTGGTAAGGTTTCATATGCTAGTGGTGGCGCTAGCGTTGTTATACCGAAGCTCATTCAATAACACTGAAATCCATTTTCGGCCAAGGTGGGGTGAGCCGCAATCTCATTTTCGGTTGTCACTGAGCTCACGGTGAGCTCAAACACTGAAAATGGGTCCAGGTCTTAGGTATTATATCAATAAAGGAATATTTTAAAATGACCAAAATACTTCTACCATAAAAGACATAATCTAACTAACTATAGCCTTATTTACAATACTAGTCCATAAGAAAAAAACAAACAAAACAAAAAAAAAACAATACGAAAACAAATTTACATAAAATTGTGATACCTAGTTTGTAGTATAATATACAAAAACAAATTTAGGTTTTATATTTCCTTTTCCTAAATTATTGAATATATCAATTTATACAATCAAGCGGTAATATACCCAATAAATCAACTTACACATACATATAAAAAAAAAATATACATTTTATCGATAAAAATTTATTTAATTTTGTAACGAAATACCCATACATATACAATTTAAGTTTAGAATTGATTTGTTATAATTTAAATTTAATTTTAGACTAAAAAACTTCTTTAAAAAAAAGAATTATAGAGGAATTTCAATAAAGAATAAATTATACCAAACATGTAGTTTCCGTGGGTAACAAAAAAAAAAAAAAAATTGTAAAATTAAAATTTTTAATGACTAAGCTAAAAAAAGATCGCTGACAGGCAAAACAAGCTATTAAAGTTCGCCATTTTGTGCTTTAATAGACCAGCAAACCTTTTAAACAAAATGCTAAATTATCACATGCTTTAATAATAAGCTTTTTTACAGCTTCAGTTCAAAATAAAATGTTATTTGGGTAATTTAATAAAATTCGACATCATTCAAAAGTTATAGTAATTTGACTAACAAGATAGATACAACAAAAAAAATTAAACTAATGCTATTTTCCAGATAAACATTTTTACTTTCAGAATTTGAATTGGCCAAAAAATACGCCTGATTTCTGCAAAAAAAAATGTACGTATGTTTTAGTATTTTTTTAGTATTTTTAGGGATTATATATAACATTGAACAGAAACAAAGCAATAAACATTTTTAAGTTCCTTATCAACATTGTGATAATCATAATGTATCTGTGACAAACATAATTATGTTTGCGTCCATAATGGACATGTTGAAAACAGGACAAGATACAGGAAGATCAAAGTGGATGCCACTGGATTTTGTGACGGTACAATATGTGGCGGTTCTGGAAGCTATGACCGATCGTTAGTATCACAAGATGAAGAATAAGAAATATGAATATGAACCTTTAGAGACACTTGACGTTGTAGGTTTTACCAAGTTTATTATAATATTTATTAATATATTATTAGTACGAACGGTTAATACGTAGAAAAATACGTACAATAGCAATTACATACGTAACGATTTTGGATAAAAAAATGTATGAAGGCATATACACAACGCACGCCTTTGTATTTTCCTGTTCTAATAATAGAAACAGGTCAGTCAAATCCATCAATTTTCCATTATCAATATGAATTCTATTAAATAAATATACACATATATTAAAACAATAAAAAGGCACGGTACTAATTTTTGCATATAACCTAGTTAGATTTCTTTTCACACACCTCCCAGGGAAACTTTAGAACTGTATGTCATTCATGATTCCATTCCCGGAAAACCCGCGCACGTTACGTTCTTACGTTACGCTCGAGCAAACAAAACCGATAACAAAATATCTATTAATGTGTATCATATTTATATATATATATATATATAAACATTAATATGTATATATTATATAAACAAGTATATGTAATATACCATCGACGTATGGACACTAAATATGTAACACGTGCGATAAAATAATATCTATAGATACATTTATCTTTTATTCATTTTTGTATTGAATTATGACATCGGACGCAAATAAACACAGTGGAAAAAAACTGTTCTGTTCTGGTTACAGTTTAACGTCAACGAATTCGTTCTTTCATTGTTAAATTTTTTCAAGATAATAACATTTTTGTATGATATAAAAATGTTTTCTCATTTTAGTCAACAACAGAGATTTTAGTAAAAAAATAAAGAAATCTAAAGATACAGTTTCAAAGCCCACTAAATAATAAATTTACAATCTTGCTTTATCTGTGCATTTTTTTTTTTGCAAAAGTTTTAAAAATATGCTATATGACTTGTAACACAATATTTTGTTTAAAAAGAGTTAAAATATATATATTGCTTTTTTTCGTCTCAAACTTAAAAAATGTTTGGAAAATAGTAAATACTAATTTTGATAAAAATACTGTTGGATTGTATAATTTTTAATTTATATATTTTTTAAAAAAACTTACAAAAAATAAAAACGATTGTGCCCGAAATAAAATACATTTTGTTACAATGAATAAATCATTATTATAAAAAAAACTATTGTATCTTAATCTAATTGCATTTTTGGTCTTTGTTAGCTTTAAAAAACTAATTAATACATATAATTTCCATATACACAAATTTTTCTGTGCGAAAAGGAACAAGAAGGCACCCACTGCTGTCTTTCGTTTGATTTCTTATGTAATTTTCAATTAGGATAATTTAAATTAAATGCGACGTCGTTTAAAATAAAAAGAATAAAAAAAAATATATGGTGTCAACAATATGTGCGCTAAGCTAGTACCAAACACTGCGACATATTTTTCCCTAGACAATTTTGCCGCTGAATTTTTGCTTTGTTTTCAGCGAACTTAAACGATAAAACGATTTTATTTATTTTTTTATATAAGAAATAAAATAAGTCGACAGAAAAAAAATATGCACTTAAATGAACAAAAAATTGTTAAAATAATTTTTAAATAGTAATAATTTAAAATATATATATAAATATATTATATATTGATTGGAAACACCAAGTTTCAAAAAAATATATCGAAATATACCCATTCATTTTTTATCAATAATACTCCAATGTGCGCGTGCGTCACTCTTGTAAATCTTTTCATCGACGCGTCTTGGCAAAAATTCCGTCCATACTCGCATACAATTAAGTAAGAGAATTCGATTTGAGCGAGTGTGCGCGTTCACTGCTCGTGAATACACACAAAAGTATAATATACTATATACGAGTATTATACTCACTTTTGCTTCTACTGATGTATGTGACAATCGTATTATACACACATAGGTATCGCAGTATGAATTAAAAATAATTTATATACATGTATAAGTATATTATGATAAACGCTCGAGAGCGCGCACCTCCGCTTCGCGACCGCCGCGCCGGCCACACCGTCATCGCTACTCAGACTCACCTCATCGCCAACGCCACTCGCAAAGCTCGTAGTGTCTTCTCGTTGTCTGTAAACAACGGACTCGTCTCAGTCAGCTCAAGTTCTTTGGTCAGTTACGGTCGTCACTTTAATGTGAATAGTATAACTAAAAAGTATTGTTCTCGCGTGAAAACTATTAAAAAATAAATATATAAACATAATAAGACAAAAAGGTGGTACTCGTGAAGTGCATAGTGTAAGAAAAATAGCAAAGGACTCATTGGATGAATTATAGTGTCCCATATAAGTGCGTGAGTGATAAACTGAGCTATATTATAAAAAAATTAAAAACAAAACAAGTCCCGTGATTTAATTGGCGTAGTGCAGCTTAGTATCCAGATCGAAACGGATTATACAAAATAATTGAGGTTTGTGTCAATAGAACTATTAAAAAGGAAGTTATTTAGAAAAAGTCCCCAACAATGTGCATTTCTAACCGGCGTCTTTAATATATAAAAAAACAGTAATTTCTGACACCAATTGTGCGCGTTTCGTGTGTGCGCATGTCTCAAGTTGAAGTTATTTAATAATACACGGGATGTACTGTTTCGTTTGTGATCGGGTTTTTTCCAATCACCGAAACAACAATGAGTATTGCCTCTTGGCTCTAGCTATATAGCTAAATACTCGTAAATATAGTCTCTATTATGTTTTTGAGTGTGCGTGCTTGCGTGTAAGTGTGAACGGGCGCACGTTTTTAAATACACGTACACACACACACACACATAATCGCTTGGAATTTGGCAGAGCATTGATTTCGTGTTTATGTGATTAAATATATACTTAATACATACATATAGATTATAGTCTATGTATGTATATTACATGGACATGTACACAAATACAATTCTTTGTTTGCGTACTGGTTCCGTGTATAAGTCTTTTATTTGTTTGCCATCGGCAGCGCGGCGAAATGCGTGAAATTAAACCACGATACCGCACGATATTTATATTTATATATATATATATATAATATTTGCATCAACGTTTAAAGTTTAAGCTATATTCTATTAATATATCTATAATGTTCGCTACATGTGAACTCATTGCGTGGATGAATTGAATGTAATTAGACTCAGATTGCAATAGTAAAAGCTCACGTGCTTTTTGTTATGCTACAGCCTACAGTCGTGTGGAGCTGTATGGCCTACAATTGCGGAGTTCATCAAATGCATGTTTTTGTTTATATATTATGTTATCTTATCTATTTTTCGTATTTTTTGTGTTTCATTATGATTGTGATGGTTCATTTGTCGTTAGTTACTTTATACTACGCTTGCGTCTTTACTCGTCCTTGTTTTTTTATTGAAGGGGCCTCTCAATATATCTAAAAAACAAATTGTCGTCTTTTTAGGAATAACATTGTCTTTTTAGGATAAACGATAGGACCAAGTTGCCTTCTACTATAACTCGAGTACTATCGTTTGCCGACACATTTTTTTTGTAGGGGTGTCCCTTATATCAAAATGACGAAAAGGGACAAATTAAGGACGCGACAGTTTTAGCTTGACTTTTTCCGTTTATTATTTTCGAAAGTTTCCAAAAAAGGAGCTTTAAAAACGTTTTTGAACATTTTATATTTAAAATTAAATTTAATTTTATGCACTTTTTATATTGCATGTAGTGGTTTTTTGAGTGGCTTTGAATATTGTTGGAATTCAAATTGCGTTCAATTTTATAAAATACATCTGTTATATATAATAGTTTTTGGCTTTCCAAAATTTTGTTTTTTTTGCTCAATTTTCTCAGACCCTATACATTTTTTTGCCTATGTTAGCAGAGAGGACCGATTCATGATAATTTTCCTATTAAAAGAGACAGCAATAAAAAATTCCAAAAGAGGTATTTTTTTACAAAAATTGTAACAAAACAAATGTTTTTCAAATTAAAGTTAGTAAAGTAATTTTCATGGAAATGGGGTATATACACAAATAAAAAAAGAATTAAATTATAAGTACCAATATAGCGATCACCAAAAAAAAACAATTTGAACTACCAAATAATTAAAAATCGACCACCAAGTGTGCTAAGCGCATATTTTGTGTATATTAAAAAAATGCTTTGTTATTTGCTTATTCATAGTACAAGTCTGCAAGCCATTGGGGCAGATTAAATTTTATTACTTCTCAATTATGTTTTTTTCTAAGTAAGAACTACTATTTAAAGGTGCAATTTTTTAGTAGCACCTTTTATTTAAACAAAAAATCTCTCACCAATAGTATTTAAGATACAGTATTAAGTATTAACTATTTGTAATTAGTATTTTCAAAATACTATTTACTAAAAAGTTTTTTGTAACTTGTATTTTCAAAATATTTATTATAAATACAAGTATTTTTCAAATACTAAAATACTTTAAAAGTATTTTAAATAACAAAATACTTTTTTAGTATTACAAAATACTAAAATACTTCTCAGTATTTTAAATACTTAGCATTTAAATCCGTTTTATAAAGGAACAGCAACAATTACTGACTGAAAAATAAGTAATACTTATCTCTAAATTTCTCGCAGTCATCCTTCAATATTTCTTAGATATTTTTTCACAATAATAAAATTTAAAAAAATTATAAACGGACTCGATTAAACTTCAATTATTTTCTTGTAAGACATTTTTTTAAAAATTATATGAAATCGCATGACAAATATCTCTTTTCAGTATTTTGAATACCAAATTACTTGTTCAGTATTTTAAATACTATTTTCATCGTATTCTGTATTTTATATTTAAAATACATGTAAAAGGAGTATTTTATTTAAAAAGTATCTAAAATACTATTTTCATAGTATTTTGTATTTAAAATACATTTAAAAAAATATAGTTTACTCTAAATGTATTTAAAATACTATTTCCATAGTATTTTGTATTTTGTATTTTGTATTCAAAATACATTTTGAAAGTATTTTGTTAAAGTTTGAATATGTGCAACTGGACATATTTCAGCTATTTGATTTATGCCAAAAAATATATTTGAGATACATAGTTTGTTATGTTTTATTCTTTTTATTTTTGTGACACTTTCAGGGTTTCTACAATAAAGGGGATCACTTTATCTAATATAAATATATATTTATGAAAGATGATATCCCTAACACTGGTCCTCCAAATCGACACAATTTATAATTATTAGATTTTTTAATGGACTAGAATATTGTGTTCAATTATTTCATGGAAGCTTTCGTGTTTAATCTTTTTAGTAAAAGTATTTATGTATTTTGAATTTTCAAAACGATATTTAAAAAAAAATACAAGTAATTCTGAAATACTATATTACTTATCTTTAGTATTTTAAAAATACTCTTACTATATTTTAAATATGAAATACTATTTCAGTATTTTAAACACCAAAATATGTTTAAATTTTAAAATATAATAATTAATTAAAATACTATTTTCGTAGTATTTTGTATTTTATATATTAAGAAAATTTAGAAAGTCTTATGCCAAAGTCTGTTCAAAGTAAAAACTTGCAATCATCATAAAGAAAAATGTAAAATAATTATAAATTACATTTTCCATGACCCAATCACGCTACGAATAAAATGCAATGGCGGAAATATCTTCTCGTTTCTCTTCAATGTTGTAAATGTAGTATTTTATCAATGCAGATGCATAACTTTATTTAAAATCAATATATACTATTTAAATTAGTAGTATAATATACGTCTTATTCAAAAATCGATGTCATTATAATAACATGCACCAGGTAGTATTGTAAACAAGAAATCAAGAACACTATAACACTATAAACATTAAACACACACACACATACACACATAGACTAAAATACAAAACATTATAATTATTGTAATGTACAATATCAAGGTCGACTTCATGTCTATACGAGATATTTAGTACTATACATATATACAAATAGATAAATGATTATTTATCAAATATATCATGTCTCGTATCTCGTGAATGTATTTGTATACAATACAGGAAAATAGATTGTATTCGTATTTTAATTTTTCTTCTTTGGAAAATATGAAAAATGTATAATAATCAAATTTCGATTAAATTGGAATTTTTCTGGACATATTAATTGCATCGCTTTTGCGTTTTTAATTGTGGCCGGCGATTAAGGTGTGCGATTGAGGTGTGCGTGTGATAAGTGTGCGTGCGTGCGTGCATGTGTGTGTAAGAGTGAGTGTTTACGTTTTCCTTCACATATCATCGTGCTAAGCTTTGAAAAGCTTACACGAAACGTCTATTACGAAACATTTACTATAACATACAACTCACTAACCTTTGATCAATTTTACTCCAAATATCAATCACTTTATTTTGTTTTTTTTTTGTTAACCCGTAATATTTGTTGTTCTTTTAAATGTAGCTGTAAATGTATTTGCGTGTATGTAAAATATGTATAAATAGATTTATTTTTAATGATAAAGTTAGCACATACAATATATAAATACATATTTATAGATTATGCAAATACAGGGTGTTCCCTATTAAAATATTGATAGTAAATTTTATGAAAATTCTTTATTTAAAATAAAAGTCGGATGAAATAAATTCTTTATAAAAAAAAATTACTGTATCATTAAGTTTTGCCCCCTCTGCCCAAAAAGAGATTTGGGGAGTGCTTTTTTGTGTGTTTTATTATGTAATTTTTAGAAAATGGTCTAGAGATTAAAAGGAAATGATGCTGTTATTTTTCAAACCATTATTCGATTCAACATTTTTTTTAAATGAAAAAGTTTAATTATTACTCGAATGTATTGAAAACTATCAATATTTAACTAGGGTTATGTTTCAATTTACTGGTCAGTCATCATCTGGCATATCTGCTCTACAATATATGACGTCGACATACTTATATATATATATATATATATTCTCTAAAAATACACGCACGTGTGACACACGAATATATGATAATACCGGATTCTCTGGAAAAATTGGACGTCATCAATAACGAACATTGTATATATTTACCATAATGATAATTATAAGAGCGAGAACATATACAAATACATAGGTTGATTGTGCGCAAGCAAGTTGGTTTAATTTAAAATGTTGCTTATATATGTATGAAATGTGTATATGTATGATGTTTGGGTGAGACTGTGTGTGATTTTGCACCAGAGTGGGTTTGAATTGATGATTATGAGATTGTGTATGTGAGTTTTAGCAAATGTGTGTGAGTTCTCTTTGAAATTGAGCATGTGTATGTGTAAGCTAAAAGAGAGCTAACTCATTCAATCTCTGTGTAACCGTGGCACCTCATTAATGTAGAAATGAGCTGAGTGCCGTGCGCCTGTGAGTAAAGAGTGAGATCTAAGTAACAGAAGCGCTCAAACCAATACCAGTTTCCGCCATTCAAACACGACTACAGAGAGGCGAAGCCACCACGCGTTTTGATTTGCTTATGTGTTGTGTGTTGTGTGATGTGTGTGTATGTGTGTTAATCTTTGATATCTGTATACGTCTGCAAGCTACTATAGTGTATTAAAATATTATATTAAACATCTGAAAACATTCAACGTAAAACCGACGAACCGTGAATACAGACTGGTCAAAGAGTCAATTTTAAAGTCGCTGTCATAAAGTTTGATTAAGGAGTTTGGTGTAACGATCTCACATCAGAATTGAACAACAACGTACTTAAATAAACGGACACTTTAAAAGATCGGCTATATTCTCAGTATTGTTTCATACAAGTATATTGTGTTTCTGATAGCTTTAGTGATAGTGTATGTGTGTTTGTGTGTGAGTTTATGTTATCGCGAAGGTTAATCGTCACACTTTCGGCACGACCACTTGGACATTCAAAATATATACAGCGTTTGCAGATACGCTTTAAGTTTTTTACAGTTGTATTGTGATTAAGTCGAGAATGCTCTCTATATATATACTTCCTTTACTGTGATAGTGTCAAAATTAAAAACTTAAAAATTGCGTGTTTGTGTGATATAGCTGAACTTGACCATTGAGTTTTTTTAGTTTCTCCTAAAATTTTGATAGGTTTGCAATAAACAATAAAGCAATATAAAATAATCAAAACAAGTGCTTGTAAAACATAAATTAATTGTCATTGTTTTCTCGTGTTTGTATTGTATACAATAAATTTGCGTTGCTTCGTCGGTGTCGTCGTTGAGTTGCCAAACCTGTTACTCTCCGCTCAGCCGGGGAATCAATCACGATGGATCTGGACAACATAGGTATACAATTATACATATTTCTCCATTTTGTGTATGTATGTGTCTTTCTGTCTGTCAGTCTGTCTGTGTGTGTGTGTGTGTGCGACTGAGTGAGTTGTTATTGTTTTGTTTTGTTGTTGCCTTCATATTTTTACAATTTTTCATTTGTAATATAATATAAATTAATGCTGTTGCATGTGCAATGTGCATGCTATTCTTTAGCACATATTGTTGATGTTGTATAAATAGTGATACCCAGTAATATATATTATTCTCTCACATAGACGATCAAATGCTTCTCTGTATTCATACAAATAAATATCATAAATAAAGTCTGCCGCCTGGCTAGCCCATTATTATTGGCAGGTCATACGTAATTAGTTAGTACTTGTATAGTGCGGTATTATTCTAATGTCGGTCGATTAGTTGTTTTATATTTAATTTGTGTTTACTGACATACTGTAAGAACACATATCATGAATACGTTTGTAAACAGGATAATATACTGGAGTCGCTACGCTTTGAAAGTGTATATAATATGGACGTATCTCTATATCACAACTAATGGTGATGTATAGTAAAATTGACTAAAGGTCACCACTTTTATTTTATTTTGTAGATACATATAACTTTTACGTCAGTATATACCATTCTTGTACCTGTTGCTCATAGAGTACTTTTCCACATCCATATATCCGATGTTATTTTCTAAGGTTGATACCCTTTAAAAAACAGGCGGAATACTTTATAAAATACTAGCAAAGACAAGAACCAATTGTTGTGATATATAGTGTTTTTGACAATAAATCACAACTAACCCTGGAAGTATGCAATTTTGTAGTGATATATATTGCTTGCCCTACGCTCTTATGTGAAGTTTCTGCACAGCACCGTGGGTATTTTCATTATAGTGTTGGCAAAATAGGATTTTTTTTGGGCCATGTGGTATTTTAGGCATATTAGGTAGAGATTCAGTGCTGTTTTTTGATTTATAGGTTATATCATTATAACACGAAATATTTTCTTATGATTTTTTATTTTAGGAATATAGTGTATAGGTAAGTCTTTTTCCTAGCAAAATCCTCCTCAAGGGATTATAGGAGTTTTAAAGTAAAAATTAAACAGAAAAAAGTTTAAGGGGGAGAGGGGTATAATTCCAAAGAGGGCAAACTATAAAAACAAATAGTATTCAACTCTTTGTTAGTCTGTTACTTCTTTTTTCTAGTATTATTTTGATTCTTCAATACTACCAAGTATCAGGAAAAATAAGCAATCCATTCCTTTGCAACTTACCAATATTTTATTTTAAAATATAACAGAAAAAATATTTTAAAATTAGTAAAAGACTAGCACATACACTCGATCGCATAATATATAATATTTAAAAATTGGTTTTAAAAAATATTGTTTAACCTTTCTGGTTAAGAGGCATTTGTTGATCAGTTTTTACAATTTTTTTATAATTTAAAGGCTAACCAAAATATGTAAAAATCAAAATTGTACGAAAAATGAATATTTTCACACAAAAAATAACTGTAGGTCCAAACAAATGAACCTATATGCAAACTATTTAAAAACGACCAAAAAATATTTCCGCAATTAACTATTGCGCGATTCAGGAGGTTGTGCAAATAAAACAGCAGCGGTAGAAAGCAAATACGAGCGCCAGGCGATCGCCTCTATAACGCCATTATGGCAGAAAGTACCCTAATTTGACAGGCGTAAAAACATTGCTTTATGGTGTCATTTGACCTATTATACGTCATTTCCCGTCAAAATATTCCAATAAAACATATAAGGTTGTCAAAAAGGTCCTGCGGTATTTTCGCTAGGTGTCGTTGCAAGCGCGTAGTTCTAGTTGTATTCATCGCATCGGGTCATGCTATAG
>JAAAKO020047534.1:0-11457 GCA_010015015.2 Bolitophila cinerea
ATACTAAAACATTGTTTTATTAAATAATATCTTATATATCTATATATATATATATATTTTTTTTTTATTTTCCACTTATCCGATCCATCTCAATATTGGCACATACACTCGTTTTCACGCAATTTAAAAAATAAAGATTTTAAAAGAAAGATTTGAACAAGAAAAAAACAGTGGGTTTTCCCAACTGCCCTCAAGGGTGGTCGAAATTTTACTTTATATAAATATATTTCATTTGATACAATAAAGTATCCTCTTATTTCATCCCCTTCCCTTTAATATATTAATTTAATTTATTCATTTCCGCCTACTGCTATTAACTATGGGTATTTGATTAGATTAGATTAATTTGTGAAGTAACGTCCCATGTGATACGATCTCAGTTTGGACCCATATTGTGCTCCTCCGATCTTGTTCTTCTTAGTTTATTTTATCTCAAACCATTTCGTTCTTTTAAAAAAGCTTGAAGTATCTTTTAGTTTGAGAAATCATAGTGTTTGGGCTAATGTTAAAGCCTAGAAGGTTAGTCAGTGTTGGTGACCTGTGTCGGCTGCCATTAATGACTATCTTTACGATATGACTGATCAAATGTTTTATTTGTTGGTATTTTGCAGATTCTTCCCAAAGAGCAACCTGTAAGGGTTTTCCTGTTGTCAAATTTCTGCGCGTGTGTGATCCATACACTGATGGCTCTGGTCTATACATTTCCATTTCAGCTTGGAAAATTGTAGCATATTTTCTCAATAGAATTGAAATGAAATGAAATTGCTAAGTCTAACACAGAATACTCCTACAACCACTCTAGATTCTGTTTTTGATCCATCAGCGTAGATTGTTATAACATTCTCACCAGATAGTGATTCCTCGCACATACAATCTTCCTTACTAGGAAAAGAGATTTTTAAAACTTTGTTGAAGTTGAATTTTGGGAGCTTATGATAATATCAGGCTTTTTTGAAAATAGATTCTGTTATCTTCCTGTGACCTGTAGGTTGATCTTATTTGTATTCCATAACTCGATTTTCTTTAATCTTTGAGCTATCTATCATTCGTATGGCTCCATTACGGCTGATGCAAAGTTTTGCATTTTGTTTTAAACTGATATAAGCCTAATTCGAGGCCACCATATTATTACTGCAAATGAGATAAATGGTCTCACTATCATTGTGTACATCCAATAGACAGTCTTGAGCGAGAGTCCCCATTTTACTCCTAGCTTCCTTAAGTAATCCTATTCTCTACGTGTTTCTTCTAGTCTAACTTCGAGTATTTATTTTTCCCTCTATACAGATTCCAATGTCATCTGCATACCCTTGCAAAAGTATCCAGACAAGTTGATATCCTCAATAATACTATCACTACCAGAAGACTCCATAAGAGTGGGGATATCAGTCTATCTCCATTTAAAGTAGTAGTAAGACGTCTTGGCATATTCCTGATCCAACCTATTATGGTTGGGCTGATTTTATGTCTAATCGCTGCATCTTTAACTGCTTTATAATTAATTTGGTTGAAGGCTTCTTCTATGTCCAGCTATTCCGTTATCATACAGTTTCGATTTTTGATACGACCAAAGATCTGATGTAAGGCAGACTCAACGGACCTACCTGCTCTGTATGCATATTGATTGTGGTGCAAACGGTTTAATTTGCAAAGGAACATCAACCTATCAACGTTTTTTCAAAGTTTTTAGAAAAAACGATGTTAGACTTATAGGTCTAAAAGATTTTAGTGTATCATACGATGCTTTTCCTGGTTTAAGTATAAAAACCATTATGAAGAGCCTAAACGATTTCGGAATATATTTTAGAGCAATACATACAGAGCTTTGTAAAATATGTGTAATTTTCTCAAATATGGGTGCTCCTGCCTTTTGTAGGATGGCTAAGAATATACCGTCTGGTCTAGACCTGTAGGGTTGTAATGATAATATCTCTCATCTTATACCTCATCTATTTTAGATTTTTTTGTTTGCTACACTCCAATCTGCTGTCGTGGCAACTGTATTATGTCAGCTACATCAGAAAGCTGATGAATACTACATAGTATAGGATAGAATGAAGCTTAATTGCTCGAACCGATGGTAAAGTCCTAATCGATCTATTTATTTTTATCTTTAATAGTATTTGAGAAGTTCAATGTAAATGAATACTCTGAGTAAGCTATCTTTCTAATTCAATAGTGTTTACAAAAACGCCAGTCATATGTAAAAAGAGATAAATCTCATTCGATTGAAGGCAGCCCATCCAAATTATCAAAGATTCCGATGTTATTTTTGATAAAATATAAATAATTATTAGGCTCGACAAATCCCAACCTGCGCTCCACTCAATTTTTTTGATATAACTTTAGGCTGCTGAACAGATTGATGGATATATACAAATTAAATGAATAGTCAAACAAAATTACTATATCAGTCCAATCACAGACTCAATTGACTTCACAAGGAAATCACCAAACAGATATAAATGACTTACACCCATCAATTACCAGATATTATGATTTTTTTACATTTTTGTATTCAAATATTAAGAAAATCTATTTTTCCTAATTAATGTATTGTAAATGTTTATTTATGATAATTTTTCGATTTTCAAATAATTATAAAACATTTAATTATTTTTTTTTTTGTGATGGTGAAAAAATAGTGCAATATCGACTATAATAACATGTAGGCACATGTGCCCAAATAACGTATTGCAAATCAAAAATATTATTTGAAAGATATTTGTATTGTATAATATATATATATATATGTATGCATATACTCAGATTAAATATCTTTGTGCATATATTATATATATATTTTAAGGCAAATAAGACTGACATTACATTTGCGGCAACATTTCAATTGGTGTCGTGAATTTGAAGTCTTCTGGAAAGAGTTTAGCTGCATGTGGATACATCAATTTATAGGACTGTCGAATGGTAACGTCAGCAACACCGGCAATATCGCCAATCTCTTTTTGACTACGTTTGTGTTCCGATGCCTGTGTAGATATGAATGAAAGTTAGTTTCATATATGACGTATTTTTGTAACCGAAGATGGAAATGACTATGTTACCTGTGAAGCCATATAGATTGCGGCAGCAGCCACTGAAATTGGGGAACGTCCCGGTACAATGTCCATTTCAACAGCCTTTCTGGCAATATGTGTTGCAGCTCTTTGCACCATATTTGGTAGATCTAAATTTGGAGATCAATACAATTAAATATCTTAATACATAGTTAAACAAAAAAAATCTTACCCAAATTTGCACAGAATCGGGACATGAAATCAGCTGTTGTGATAAGGTCCACTGATGTAGCCAAAGCTTTTAGGGTTAACTTAAAGCACCTTCCAATTTCTTTCTTGCTAATTTTGCTGACAGCACAAATTTCCTTGAATGTCCTGGGAACTCCCTCCTGTCGACATGCAATGTATAGGCATGCAGATGCTTTTGCGTCATTTGATCTTCCCTTTAGATTCTTTCCATCATGAACCTTAAACATTTGGAATTTTAGTAATTTAATTGTATTTCATTTTAAGACAGTACCTGTTTGAAGAGGTTATTCGCTCTGTCCACAATTGTTTTTGGCAAGTTAATTCTGTCGGCCATTGTCGAGATTTCTTTGAAGGCGGCAATAAGAGCTCGATCTGAGCTGCTCATTGTTCTGCGGTTCTGATATTTGGCAGCTAAGTTAACAAACAGCAATTAATATAATTTTCAACAAATTATAATGTAAAACTGTAAACTTACTTCCAAAAGCATCAAAAGAGGCTGGTCCGGTTCCGGGTCCAATCATTGTGGATAGATCTCCACCACTTAGAAGCGGGTTTTCTGGTCCACCAACACGAGATGGATCGACGCCAGATTTTTCATTGCTGAATGTTCGCCACTCAGAACCAACATCAATAACACGATCACCCACAACGAGGCCGCATTCTGAACATATCATGTCTCCTGCTCTGTAATCTTCAATTAACGGAGCATCCGGATGTGAATAACAACACACCCTGTTTGACATGTCCGGTCTGAAAATAATAATAATAAAAAAATACAAATTATGTAATAGTTCTGCATTCTAAGTGAAAGTAACAGATTGTACGTTCCTCAAAATTGAACCATAAACCGAATAATGTAAACATCTCACAGTAAATAATTCTATCGAATACGGTGGGAACAAGTCCATGTGTCTTATGTAAATCGAACATATTTTTAATTCCCATTAGGAATATAACATTAAAACCCCAGCTGTCATATTAAAACTGTACAGAAGGTCAACAAATTGAAGAAACTTTTTTAAAATCTATTCTGCCTTGAATTATGTATGTGCTCCGATTGTATTGACGACCTGTTATTGTTTATCTGTGACGTAGATATATAAAATTGTAAAAAGGCGGATAAATATTCTATATGTACATATGGTCTGCAGTCTGCAATATTGTGTGCGTGTAATTTTAAATTGTTTCACTTGCATCAAGAATTGTAATAATAAATTGTGACGAAATGCTTTCTGGAAATTAGGTTGAACACATAATGCTAATGCGCATCATTTTAAGAACTTGCTAAAATTATTATATGATGCTTTCAAGCAGTATTAAAAAAGGAATGTATTTGATTAAAATGTACCTGGATGAACTAGCCATATTTTAGTAAGTAGTCTGGATAGGCTGGACGTTCTTTGGAGTGTTTATAGTAGCTTTTATAAACAATAGATAAACAGAATAGTGTATTTATTTGGAAATTCGTCTGATCCAAATTCAAGTCAAAAAATCAACCTAATATTTATTGAGGCAACATCTATTGTCAAATTCAAGTGTGAAGTTGTCTGCATTTCAGGTATCACATGTATTCTTGTATTCAAGTGGTGAATAACAAAAACTTAAAGTTTAGTTTACAATTACATGGTTCAATAAATAATAAACATATTTAAATATTATTTATATACAAATTAATAATTTTAAAGGCTATATTCATTATTCAATACAAACATCACTCGTAAACTAATCGATAGCAGCAAATATGCCATTAATCTGAAAAATTTAATTTTACTCTTAATACAACAAGCAAAAAAGCGTTACCACGTTTTATTTTGTGTATTGTTTTTTATTATGTATTTTATGTAATTTATTATTTTATTTTTTATGTATTTTGTGTAATTTAGAATAAACCTAATGTGTTTTATTGTATTTATTTATTGGTATAATCTGTAGAACAAGAAATAAAAACTATTGTGAATTTAGTTGAATAAAATTAATATACATTATCCAACACTTCTCATTTCTCATTTTCATACTCCGCGGTTGTACAGCTGTCATATTATCACTTTTTCACCTCACCTTGACTTTAAGTAAATATAAAATAACTTTATTATCTTGTAGTATTGTATACAAAATACAATTTTCTAATAACTGCATTTGTATAAAATTAAACTACGCAATATTGCTAAAACATGGTAAATACTAATTTAAAGAAACTGTTTCCCATTTTTACATTTAACTTTTTTCTTTTAGTTGCCTCTTTCATTGCTAAAAACTGCTCAGAATCATCCTATGGTAAGCATAACCTCAAAATACGATTAAATTTATAATACCTATTTGTATGTGGGATTTTAGTTGGTGGAGCTAAAAAATGGAGAAACGTATAACGGGCATCTGGTGAGTTGCGATACGTGGATGAATATTAATCTCCGAGAAGTTATCTGCACATCAAAGGTAATTATTTTTAATCTGATAATAAAATCGTAGATATATTATAATAAACTGTCTCTTTCAGGACGGAGACAAGTTCTGGAGAATGCCAGAATGCTATATTCGTGGCAGTACAATAAAATACTTGCGTATTCCCGATGAAGTTATTGATATGGTGAAAGAGGATGCACAAACCAAAAATCGCGGTCGAACCGATATGAAAGGAGGCCGAGGAGGCGGAGGTGGACAAAACCAACGTGGCCGGCCGGGCGGACGCAATACATTCTCCCAACGTGGTAGTGGACGACCACAAACTGGTTCCGGTGGTCGACCGGGTGGCGGTGGTGGTGCCGGTGGAAATCCTAATCACCAGAACAAGAAGGCTAAACAATAAGTTATTAAGACATGCTTAAAGTTATGTTTTATACGTTTTTTTTTAAGAACATAATTAAAAATATAGAATCCTCCTCAATATTTCTTTGAAACAGTTCTTTGTTAAAAAATTTATTTATTGTAACTATACATAATTAAGTCAAAAACAAATGGAGATAAGCATAGCGCTAACAAAAACTCTAAAGAGCAAATAAACTCAATTCAAATTTTTGTATAAATTTGAAAAGGGATTATAATTAATACTACGTAATCTAGACTGATCGATGATGCCTTTTCATTTAATTTGCAAATCATCTCAAAATAATAATAAAGTACACACTTAAAATAAATGGACATATCAAATTAAATTAAATTATATATAAAAATCAAATATAAAATGTTGGCAAAGAGGAGTTCTGCTTAACCATTTGCATTGTGTCAAAAGTTTGATAGCAACAAATGTCAAAAATACCAGCTGCGCTGACTGAAATCATATTCCTAACCTCACTAAACACAACTTGTTCTTGTTGCGTAAAGTTTCAACGTGTTGTGCTGTTTGTGTATTTACATTTTACGTTTGGTCTACACGCTAGTTTAAAATCAATAATAAATGTATTTAGTGCAAAGGATCTGCAGCAAAATTGTAATAATAATCTCCCTTTAGTATTGTATATGAATATAATAAAAATAAAGTAAATGTTATTGTTAGGTTTTTGTTATTAACCGGCTAATCTAAAATATTTACTTATATTTGTTCGTTTGTTGAAAGTAAGCTGAGTATAGTTATTATAATTTAATACATATGTTTATAATTTTCCGTTAAATTTGTGACATCTTTTCCTTAACCTTCATTTAAAGTGTTTTATTACTTTTTTTTGAAGGTATTCTACAGAAACGTTTCATTGCAAACGATAGTGCCACTAAAATCACTGCATCGTAGTGTTTATGGAAGCTTGCAATCTTTGCCAGAAAAGAAGTGTTCAGTTTTGCTAAGATCATCATCCTACAACCAAAATACTCTTTTTAAATACTGCCTAAAAATGAGCTCAACCAATGTTAATGACACTGTTATTGCACCTTCTACGGAAAGTGTTACAAAATCGGCACCCGTGGAAGATATGGAGATTTCATCTAATGCTCTAATAATTGAGCCTCCGGTGCCGGCAAACAAAACTGTACAAGATATTAAAGTGCGAAATGTGCAAACCCAGCACGGTGACTATCTAACTGTTGACGAGGAGAATATAGTTGTTCTATTACGGTGTGAATCGCCAGAGCCGGTTGATAATGGCGCCCAAATCGTCTGGATAGAACCTTTTGCTGACGAAGATGAGGTAAGTGGCACACACATTGGAGATTTTATATTTATATTTCTACATGATATTAAAAAAAAGCTTGGAACGTTTTTTTTGTATATGGTTCATCTAGCATTTATTTTTAATTATGGGTTCACTACACTCACTTCAGTGCGCTTATTATCTCCTAATCAGTCTGGCATCGTCAGCATATTCAAGATTTTGAGTGAATTCCGAGTTCAGTTATGTTTACATTTGAGTTTATTATTATTAAAATTTGAGTAAGAGTGTATGTGGATATTTATGCGAATTTGTATTTTATTGCGGTGCCTTACATTATTATTAGTGCATAGGGATCAAAGCAAAACGCGTCAATGTTACAAATGTAAAATGATACGTTATATCTTTATTCTGTTATAACTGATCAAGAGGCAGATCCAGTCGATGCAAACATGTTCGATATACATACACCTCAAGTTTCTTAAGATTTGTGTTCCTAATCTCGAATAATAATAATTCGTTTATTCATTAAATCCACGTAACATGCAGTAATATTTTTTGTTGTGGGAGTCAGGTGTACAGATTGGTTTAATATTAGGCTCAAACAAATAATGTAAGAAAAGTATTAAATAGTAATAATATTTTTAAATTATACTTTCATATAAGATAAACGTCCATAGAAAAGACATAAAGTAGAATTTGTACATAAAGCGAGATACATTTTTACATTTTATGTATTCTCTTAAAAGTAAAAAGAACATAATGAAAACATACATTCACACATTGTATTAGGTATCTCTAATTGTTATCAATATAGTGACCCAGACATCTAGTTCGGGAAGATGGAAATGTACTTAAACGTCTGATGGAGAGTGGAATTGAATTCCACATTTTTGGGGCCACAACAGTGAAAGATCCATCCATTGCTTTAGAGTTTAACCGAGGCATACTAAAGCTATGCTTTTAGACCTTTTAACTTGATGTACGTACCGAAGCACGCGTTAAAAAAATGGAGACGTAATTTACAAAGAGTCTGGCGGGAATATGACTGTATCGCAATATAAGAAGTGTGGTAATAACACAACTTAGCAATTTTGTATAATGTCTATAAAAATTGCAAACTTTTTAGACAGGAACAAATCGTTTTGAGAGAGGGTGTTTTTTTTTTTAGATAAACTCTAGAATTTATTCATTTATTAAATTTGAGCACATAACCATTTTTAAATTATTCTTTTAACATCACTTGGTATATATGTGACCGCCGATAGATCTTTCGACTCCTTTTAACCAATTTTTACTTGCCTGATCTAGCTAAAACTTGCTACATAGACCCGTTTGCATGGGATTTGCCATCCAATTTTTTTTTTTACAAAAAGCATTTATGTGATTACCACTTTTCTTATTTAAATTTATACTAACTAATACGGTGATACGATTTCTACACCACGTACACAGCACCCATATTCTACTAAATTTTTAACTCAGTGAGTGAGCTTTTTTATACGTCGAACATACGTGACGTCATGTGACGTCACATATGCAAAGTTTTTAAAAAAACTCACTCACTGAGTTTAAAATTTAGTAGAATACAGAGGCAGGACAATATATCGAAATGTTAAAGCCAAGTCATTGTCGCAGAACGTATTTCTTGAAAGTGTTTACGGCGACACTATCGAAGTTTGTGTCAGCCAAAATCACTTTCCAACCATCTTCAATATTTTCTTGTGGTAGAAGTGGCAGAGCCATTGTCATCCTTAGAGCCCTCGCAATGGCTTAGTGGTCTATTCAAATAAGACTAATGCTTTTAGCTTTGCGATAGTCCAATTTGAAATTTCTTTGGTTCCGTACTGTTTATCTATGTGTGTTATGTTTGACAGGGCAGATAATTCAACTCGAAATAAACAAACAAATCGGTACTTCTATATTTTAATTATATAAAATGGATGTAAACGGTCTATTAAAAAAACTGAAAATTGTTTGGGGTAAAATAGTACTTTTGTATTTTTTATTTAAAATTCTGAACATTTTTTAGTATTTTATATACAGAAATAATATTTTGATATTTAAAATACTGAAAAAAGTGAGTTTCATTTTAAAAAAATAATGTCTTTAAAGTTAATAATAAAACTGTAATTGAATTCATTTATTAATTTCATAATTTTATTTATTGTGAAAAAATATTTAAGATATGTTGTGAGAAATATAGTGATATTTATGACGTGTTTTTGATGCAGTAGTTGTACTTATATACATTTTAAATTGTATGTCGATTCGACTCGAATCGAATTCGAATTGAAAAATTGTTTCTGACAAAATCGATTTTTACAATAACAAGCAGAACTAGAATCGATTTTAGTTTAGATTTTTACGACCACAATATCACAAAAAACACATACACTATACAAAGTATATTTTTGGAGCTAAAATAAACTAAGATTTCAAATATTTTTAATCAATAGATTTTTATTGTGTCACAGATGGCTTCAGACAACTGAAAGCACAGTTTCAAGATGATCTTGACTAAATTTGAATGCCAACAAAAAATCAATTAAATCATTGTTCTTTTAAATCGAGCTGTTGGTGCATTGTTTTAAAGGATATGATGTCCACTAAAAACCAACAAATCCTGTTTAAGAATTGGTGTGCACAACTCTTTCACCGGTCTTATTGGTTCAAAAGTTCTTAATGTAAACCTCTATTTCATCGAAATATACAAATATATCATTTTCATTCTGCCTTGACAAATTTTTTTGTAGCCGACCGCAGTTTAATTGTGATTTTTTTAAATATCAAATAAAACGTTTATTAGTCGAATATACTTAATTGCTGCGTCGCCACCTGAATATTCGCTGTTATGTCTCAAACATAATTCAATTGCGTCCGCAACGATTGCACTTTTGGTTTGTGATGCAATTTTTACTTCAATGTTATTGTTGTGATAAGATGTGATATGATGTATTTTTCTTAGTTTTGTTCCAGCTAACAAACTTTCTTTTGACTGCACCTCTTCCAACATTTTTATGTATTCCCATTTAATAGTACTCCCGTCTTCATACATAATGCCTTTGCTTCCCAAAATATTGCGCACGAGTTTCAACATGCATCCAAAAAGAAATAAAGGATGAGCAAAATGTGTTTGGAACTTTTAGTGGTTTATCAATTTACAACCCAAAACTTGGCACCATCGAATGTTAAAGATATTATAACAATCCCTGTTTCGTGGAGACCTTTTAATATCTTTATAACAATGTTGGCATTATCATTATCATTTTAATTATTTGTCAAATAATAGGCCACTGGTATCTCCATAATCTGTAAAACCAATCCGTTTTTTTATATAGTGATTCCAGATGGTTTGTTTCTTAATGCTCATTTTGTCCATCTTTAATGAAGCAAAAACAGATTTTACAGGTTCGGATAAGTAGTTATTATTTTTTTTTGCTATTAATTTTAAAGTAATTAACTGTTTGTTATAATGTACGGATAGTGCTTTGAGCAGGAAGATACTTTCCAAAAGTACTTCTTGCGTACTCGTAAGCAGAAAGAGAATAAAAATGTTGTGTAAATGCGAATTTCGTCACATCTTCAGAAAACATAGATGACTTTAAGCAAACTCGCAATTGGTTCCAAATAGTATATTTAAAACCGTGCTAATCAGAAAATAAAGTTTATTTTATAATAAAGTGCAAGTATATTAGAAATAAATATACTACTAAACTACTATACTACTACAAAAGAACTAATTGCTTCTGCTAAAAGTCCAAACTTTCGTTTAATTGTTATACAGATACCTTCCAGTGTTGCTATGCGTTTTTTCTGACGAAACACTTTTTTGCCATAAACCATTAATAACTTTTTTAACTTGTCCAAATCAGATTTATATACTCGTACTAAATGTTTTATTTCTTCGGCAATATCTTATAAATCTCCAGGATATCGAGCCAAATATATTTTTAGTTTCATTAGGCTTTAAATTTTATTTTGTAATGATATCGGATTTTGGGATACTTTTGTTTTCAGGATGAATTTGTATGGCCTCAATGATAAAAGGCGTCGTATAAATAATGTTATCGTAGATATTGATAACGGAATTTTCTTCAATTTCCATACATTCAGAT
>JAAAKO020047545.1:0-11456 GCA_010015015.2 Bolitophila cinerea
AGAAGTGTATATATAACTTTAAAAATCGATAATCCAATTTTAATTTTTACTCTAAAACAATAGCCAAACTGTATATTGAACTAAAAAGTCAGTTTAACAGGAGTAATGAATATATTTAGCAATCATTTAGGCAAAGAGGAAATTAGTACATATGTAAGCAAAAAAGTATATTTTTCTATAAAAGAGTACGTCTGGTCAGCCTAGTGAACTTGTGCGGTAACATGGCACGTGGGTGATCATGTAGATTTATTCTTTTTGATTTTAGTGAACAATACCTTTACAATATTTAACCAATTTTTAGATTAAGCAAAAAACAAGTTTTATATATATTTATAACGTTTTTTATTTTAAACTTATTCATAACTCAAGGATTTTTATTATATGCAATTATACAGACTTTTATAATAATTTTTATTTAATGGGATCAGAAGTGAAAGTGTGTGATTTGATGGTGTTGTGATGTTGCCAAATTATTAGTTAGTTTTTTTTTTTTTTTTCAATATTTTTTTTTTTTATTTTTTATCATTCTAAGACAAAGTTTTTGGTTCCGTTAACGGACAAGGACCCTTTAAAACTAAACTAATAAATCCTTCTTGTTAATTATTATGAAATTCTGAAAATTGTTTCTAAGATAAATATTAAGACAAAATTGAAGTAACCTTTAAAACTAAAAAAATCTTTTGGTTAACAAATTTGAGATGGGATTTATCTTCTGTTTCTTTTAGTTTATTGCTTCGAGCATGTATTATATTAAAGAATACATTAAAGGTACAGAACATCTAGAAAAAAATCTAAGAAAAATTGGCATATACGGATATATTCAGTTGAACAACTAAAACTTGTCTTCAAAAACGGTGTGTGGCCGTAAGCGCCAGAGTTAAATCTGCAAAAAGAAACCGCCATTGCTTTTTTATTTACTGGCGTAACAAATAATAATTATAAACTAAACATTACTTGGTTTATTTTTTACGCCATACTTTAACCTAATGGTTTCTAAATTGGGTTGGCGGAGAATGATTGTCCTTTAAATTCAGCTCGCCGGAAGAACGTCTGACATCAAATCCAATAATATGATTTGTAGTAATGGTAAAATGTATAATCATTTTCTAGGAAAAACAAATTACTAAGCACATTTATTATTTCATCGTAACATAGTGTTTCTCATATAAGATTGAAAAAATCAAATATAATGAAAAAGAGAAAAAAAAATGGTTACGCAATGTTTTGCCGGGAAGGTATCGAATGAGCCATTCATTGGAAAAACGCATGTCCAGTTTTTATTTTTTTGAAGCACTCTACTGGATTTTTAGGTTTTAATGTTTTGAATAAAATTTGTTTTTTTTACATTAAATTATTTTACATAATTACATTTTACATAGGTAATAAAAAATATAGTAAAGGTTAAATATTTTAAATATTTTTTGATTATGGATTCGATGGTTTGGAAAATTAATGGATCATGTATATAACATATATCAAAAGCTTGTTAAAAAAACTTCCTTTTAACGATCCAACTGAAGCATAGCACTTAGACTCGATGTATAAAACATAAAAAGTAAAAAAAGAAAACACACTTTTTTAGATTATTTATTTTATTGAAAATCGTCTTGGTGCGCTTTTAAAACTTTTTTTAATGATTCTTGGGGAGTGTTCTATTTGCAGTGTACATATTATTGTTTAACACAATCGGTTTTCGTACTGAGCCCTAAAACATCAGCAATGATCGTAAATTATAGAGGTTATAGAGAGCGAACTGCAAGGAAGAAGATACACATTCCAGATAGATATTTTGGGCATGTTTGTTCGTCAGATTTTGTGGATTTTGTCGTTTTTTAAATGTCTGTTTATATACGGATCATCATAGTGATATCATATGGGGCGTGGCTGATATGTGCTTAAGCCTTAAGGACGATTTTATTCATGATACTTTTCAGTTCTTTAGGTGAATAAAATATATATACTTATTGGGTTGTATAAATAAAATAGAAATTGCTTTTAATCCAAGAATCTTATCAATTACTTTAAAATGTTCATACGTTTTAATTAAATGATTCGATTTACAGCCCAATAACTTTATTAGAGTCCTAAATATTTCGGACTGTTTATTGATACTATATATAACGACATTTTTGATGCGACGTTTAAGGGCTGATGCCTGATATCCAGAGATGGAGTTAAAAAACAAAGCCTTGGCTTTGATGTGGGGATGCTGGTTCTCTGACATTTACAATTTCGTTGTATTGTAAAATTGGATCCTCTGCTTACGTTTAAACCGAAATTAGCAATTATTTTATTTTTATTTATTATTTTATTTACAAAAACCACCACAACTACACACAAAAACCCCCACTTCATTTGCAAGGCCCGTAAAAATGTCTTTAGTATAAATCAAATAATATTTTTTAAAAAAAAAAGTACTATGAATTAATTGAGCCTTTTTTATTGATCCTAATCATTTAATTTCAGATTCCCTCTGCTGAAGACATGTTCCTTGATCTTTACGGATACTGTACAAATATGCCAGGATGGCATATATTTGCCATTTTCACATGTGGATATTTAGTATACTATCTCATTGAAGTCGTAAAGGTATAATACATTTTTAACTATATTCCGTATTCATTTTAAAAACTCATTATTCATTTATTTGACAGCGACCCATTTTAGCCGTTTCCAATGGAACGTTTAAAACATTCCTGCTCGAGAACGTGCCCACACTTGAGCTGAAGTTTTGGCCAACATTTTGGTGCTTTGAGAGCAGAGCGCAAACTGTATTTGCAAGCCTCCTACGTTCGCAGATCTTGCCTTACATTGAGTATCGACGGTAAAATAATCTCTATATATAATGTTAATTCTAAATAAAAGTTAAACAATGCTTAAAATATATATTGAATACATCACATTTTATTCCACAGAGAAATTCTTACGCTCAAGGACACCGGCGAAGTAGCTTTGGACTGGATGGATAAGGATTGTGAAAAAGACTCACCTTTAATATTAATTCTGCCCGGTCTCACTGGTTAGTTTGATTTAATACGTGAAAAAGTAGAAATTAAATATTTTGCGATAATAATATATGAATTTCTTTACAAAAAAGGCGAATCTCAGGCAGAGTACATCAAGTGTCTTGTAATTGCGGCTAAAAGTATTGGTGTGAGAACAGTGGTTTTTACGAATCGCGGTCTTGGTGGAGTACCATTAAAGGTTACACTGTTTTTTTTTTTGAAGAAAATACGAAATATTTATACAAATTTAATTGATTTTATAGACTGCAAGACTATATTGTGCCTCAAACTGTGAGGACTTGCTGGAGGTGATTGGGCACGTAACAAAACTGAATCCTGGCGTTAAGCTTGGCGCAACTGGAATTTCAATGGGAGGTCTAATTTTAGGCAATTATCTGGCTGTGCATAGTGAGCATGCACGTCAGCATTTCACCGCCTGTCAAATTATATCGGTACCGTGGGATGTAAAAAAAGGTAAATTACTATTTTATCAAATTTATCTACCTCTGTGCAAACAATATATATTCCTAAAATATTCAACATTTAAAATTTAAATTAATATATGAATTGTACGCTTTTATTGAATGAATATAAAATAATATTTAACTTTTTGTGTTATCGGTAGATAACAAAAATATTGATAATTTCTTGTGTACTATTTTAGGTATGCTATCAATTTAAGGGTAAAGGTTAAATAGCAAAGATAAAAAAGTAAACAAAAAAATTACATAACTAAAATATTTATTTTTGCAGGCTGTGCTAGCATAGAAAAGCCTTATTTGAACAGCTTACTCGGACAACATCTGGCTAACAATCTATGTAGTACGCTTAGCAAGTGTGATGTTTTCAAGAATGGTGAATTTGACATGGAGACAATTCTCAAGGTATTTTATTTATATATTTATATTCTGTTTATAATTATTTTTATTTAATATATATGAAATATATTTTTATTATAGAGCAAAACTATAAAGGAGTTTGACTCGAATTTCACCTCAAAGCACTTCGGATTTGATGACGTAGACCACTATTACACGGTGGCATCGTTGCATGATAAGCTGCACCAGATCTCTGTACCGTTGTTGTGCCTAAGTGCTGCGGATGATCCTTTCCAACCGCTAGAAGGTATACTAAAGCCTAGACTCCATACATGCGGTTGAGTGCAGTATGGGAACCGATATATATATACGTGCTAAACTAATGCTTGCCGCACTCAACCGCATGCATGGAATCCAGAGTCCAAATAACAAACCGAAACTAATTTTTAAAAACTAAATTTGCAGCAATACCTATAAATGCAGCAGAAAAGTCATCGCACGTTGCTATTGTTATAACCGCACGTGGCGGACACATTGGTTTCCTTGAGGGATGGTGGCCTAATTCCAAGGATCAGTACATGGGTCGGTTGTTCAGTCAATTTTTTGGTGCAACACTTTTTGATTACGAGCAAAAGTTTGAAGAAATTTCCAAGCAAATGCTAGGAGAATTTAAACTGCCCACCCTTGCAACGTCATAAACACAATATTAAACCGAATACATGTGCGTTTTCTACTTATAGAAAACTTTAAATTTTAGCAAACAAAAATCCAATTCTTGTTAAAAACTAAAAAGAATTATTATGCAAATTTTTGTATTGTCGATTCCAGGACCAATGCACAACTACATTTTAATTATCTTTTCTGTTTTAGATCAAATTTACTGTTTTCTCTTCAGATGAATAAATTATATAATAATTTCAATTGTTCCGACAAAAATTCATGTAATTGAATTGTTTGTATGTTGTGATATTGTATTCAAATAATTAAGAGTAGAAACAATATATAATAAAAATAATACACAAAGAAAGCAATATTACCAGTTTTAGAATATAAATATTTAGGATATTTAAATGTTTTATAAGTATACCGTTACTAATGTACATGCATAGTTTGAATGTCTAATAAACTTGATTTAAGTCTACATAAAAAGGACTTGTTATATTCTAAAACAAAACCAAAAACATTATAATTTTTAATATTTAATTAATAAACATTGTTTTTAAAATATGTTAATGAGCATACCTTTTATTTATTAGTTACTTTTTGCAGGAACAAAACAAGACAATCAGTTCTCTTTTAAATATACTTTGTTTAAAGATATATATAATTATTATTTTTATTTTACATATTACGTCGCGTACATATATACTTTCATACTATGTGTATGTGTGTGTATTTTATGTATGGTAGTGTGTGTGTGTGTGTGTGTGTGTGTGTGATTATAATATTTCAGAATATATAGTGATAGATATTTAATAATATTGTGATTAAATCGCATCACATATGGACACACTATACTTATTTGTGTTAAGTCCCAGCAAAGAGATGGTTTTGTATCTTCTACGTTATATTTAATTCTCCATAGCATATCGCTGAGTCCATTCTCGAGCGTTGCGAATTGCCTCGTGTTCGCTGATCTTCCAGAGTTCGGCAACATCGTTAGCCAGCGGATCGTCTGGGTTAGGTGCACTCAGCAGTGCTTGAATGGACAATAGAACAGTGCGAATCTGTAAAGCTGGACTCCACTTGTCCTTCAAAATGTCTAAGCAGATACGACCCAGTCGATCGATGTTGGGATGATAAATCTTAGTTATGAACCGCACTTTGGGAGCAGACATTGGGTAGTCTTCGGGCAGAAAGAGTTCCAGCTTAAAAAGACCGCCTTCAAATGGCGAGTCCGATGGACCCGTGACAATCACATGAAAATAACGTGCGTTGTTGTCATCAGGTACTGCGCTGATTCCGGGCACAGGTTCCTGTAGTAGACGCATCGTTTCTTTGATAATTCTGCGAGACAACGCCATGTTGATAGTATTTCGTTTGTTTTCGAGATCGTTTACAAAGAACTGAAATTTTAAATTGAAAAATAGTTTCTTTGTTAATGCGTACACGTATACTTTTCTTGTGGCACAAGAAGGTGTAGATTAGTTACACTCAATCACTTAAGTTTTAAATTGTTTAGTTTTTAATCAAATTGATTTAATAACTTCTTCGATTTATTCCCAAATCCGAAAACAAATTACTGAGAAAATAAAACTTGGAATTGGCGCATCACAAACATGAAACATAAATGTCATGTTGTTTGACGTTTCATAATAAGAAAAAGAAATACCGGCGCAAAAAATGCGTGCATCAAACTCTCTCATACTTATAATTTTAAATAAGACATACATTTCCAGCAGGGACCCTCCATTTGTTTGGATTCGAAAATACGCAACATCAAGATTACTTCTATCTTCTACTAAACTTAAAATTTGACTTTTGACATAACAGTGTTTACCTGTTTACATCTTTTAAACCAAATAACAATTCGCTATAAATTGTTTTTGATGCTAAACAAAACAAAACACTCAATTTATTTATTTGAAATTTGTATTGTACGAACACACATATTTGCAGATATTTTTTTTATTAAACTCAATAAATTACAAATCGAATTATATTTTTTGTGTATTTCGAAATATTGACAATACTCAAAAGTTCTAACCTACAAAAGTTCCCGCCAAAAGTGTAGGACGCGTCAAATGTATGAACAAGTCTAGATCTAAAAACTGTACTGTCTGCGCTCGACGTGTGAACATTTCATTTATATTAACTTGCGAATCCGAATAGGCAACAGGCGAAAAGTGAACTCGTTCATATAACATTTTTTTATATTTAACTAAAAACTACATACGTTTGTATATTCCTCCACAGTCCTCATTTGTGTTCTGACTTTTTACAATAACTGTGTTTCTTTTTAGTATTTATATTCCATTTTTTTCGTCCTATATAATTTTACATTTGTGTTCACAATGAATCAGGAAAAGGAAAACATTTCTGTGAACATGGCTAAATTTAACCTAAAGGTGAGCAATACATTATATTTTAGGTTTCTTTAATGTAAAATTATTACTTTTATTTCTCACATAATGCTAACCGAAGGTTATATTTGAAATGACTGCCTTTCAGACAAATCTTTTAACCCTAGATTTCTTTTTTTATCTAGTCGAGTCACTTTTTATTTGTTGCTTCTTAACCTTGAACGAGCACAAAGAACTTTATATAGTATATACCGGTAAACACGCGCATACACGTTTGATGATCATGATCACCGTTCTTCCTACATTATGCCATAACAAATTACCTAAACAAAAAAGCATATTTTTAATTTGAATTGATAAAATTCCAGAGTCCACGTAAGGCTCTCAGTGAAACGAGTGTGCAGCATGTGGCCACAAAAATGGCCAAATTTGAGGATGAATCTGACAAGTCCAGCGAAATGGACGCTAAACCTGAAATTACGTCGCTGGCTAACAAGGTCACTATGGCTTTTAACCCACAGCTGGAACCATTGTTGCGAGACAACCCTCGGCGTTTTGTCGTATTCCCCATTCAATATGACGACATCTGGCAAATGTACAAACAGGTATATAATATATAACAAAGAAAGCTAATTATATTGCCTTTACAAATTTGCAACCATTTTGTAACACGATATACCTTTTTTATTCTATATAGTTGTATATATATATATATATATATTATTAAATGTATTATAGGCTGAAGCTTCTTTTTGGAATGTCGAAGAAGTCGATTTATCCAAAGATCTGAACGATTGGGACAAGCTCTCCGATGAAGAGCGCAAATTTATAAGTCACGTGCTAGCTTTCTTTGCCGCTTCCGATGGCATTGTCAACGAAAATTTAGTTGAGCGTTTTAGCCAGGAGGTACAGGTTACCGAGGCACGATTCTTTTACGGTTTTCAAATTGCCATGGAAAACGTGCACTCTGAAATGTACAGTCTACTTATAGACACATATATCCGAGACGTACAACAACGGTAAGTTTGAACCTTTACTTATGATATTAAATATCATATTCCTATATTTTTATAATCATAAACGTACATTTGCAGGGAATTTCTTTTCAATGCAATTGAGACTCTGCCGTGCGTCAAGAAGAAGGCTGACTGGGCTATGCAATGGATTGGCAGTAAAACCGCAAATTTTGGTGAACGTGTCATTGCTTTCGCTGCAGTAGAAGGAATTTTCTTCAGCGGAAGTTTTGCATCTATATTTTGGTTAAAGAAACGTGGCCTTATGCCTGGTTTGACATTCTCCAATGAGTTGATCTCTCGGGACGAAGGTTTGCACTGCGATTTTGCTTGTTTAATGTTTAAGCACTTGGTCCAGAAACCATCCAAAGAACGTGTCACCGAGATAATTCGTGAAGCCGTTCTTATCGAACAGGAATTCTTGACCGTAGCTCTGCCGGTAAGCATGTTGGGCATGAACTGCGAACTTATGTGTCAATATATTGAGTTTGTGGCAGATCGTCTTTTACGCGAGTTGGGCGTTGACAAGGTAAAAGTTTTTTTTAATGTATATTATTAATTAAATTAATATTTTTGTTTAATTTTTAGATTTACAATACTAAGAATCCATTCAGTTTTATGGAGCTCATTTCTTTAACGGGCAAAACGAACTTTTTCGAGAAAAAGGTTGGTGAATATGCCAAGTCTGGGGTAATGGCTGACCGTGCCGAAGATGTTTTTACACTGGACGCTGACTTTTAAATACCTATTAATTAACTTTATTAACATCTCCGAGAGGATTATTGATATACTGTACAAACGCTATTCATTGTATTTTACACCCATTTTTTCATATATTTTTTGACGCTTTACTAAAGATAGAATATTTTTATAAGAACCACAAAACGATAACCTTTAATATTATATATATATACCTACATACAAGTAAAAATCACAAACCTACTCGTTATTCTGTTTTAAACGCTTCGTTTAGTGCATTTAAGTCACGATTATCAATCGATTGCTGCATGTCTAATCTTCCCATCAGAGAAATTGCCATGCGCAATGTACTCCAAATTGTTTCCGACATCTGATTAGTTGGTTCTGTTCTATTCAATCCAGATCGACTCATTGATGTCGCTTGATGATTGAGTGCCGTCAGGAAATGTTCTATTGCCTCATTATACGATTTTAGATTAATGCAAATGATACCGACATTGTAACGGGCTCGAATAAAGCCGGGCTGTATTTCAAGAGCACGTTGGTATGCATTAACTGCTTCAACAGACCGATTTCCGTTCGCAAGACTTGCGCCAAGACGATTCCAAGTTTTGGCACTATCTGGGCGTACGTGTAAGGAAGCTTGAAAGCAGTCCACAGCTTTGTCAAATTCAGACGAAAGATTAAAAAGAACTCCAAGAGCATCCTGGATGTCAGCATCGATTCGCGGATGATTTGTCTGCACTATTTTTAGAAACAGATCTTGCACTTCTTTCAATTGTGGTCCCCGTATAATTGAGCTAGCCATAGCTCCTGTCTCGGTACCCGGCATCAACTCAAGTGGGATAACGTCCCTGTAGTTCGCATTGCATCGCAGCCAAGACAACAGCATTTGTAAGGCGTGACTTTGATGGCTTTCGTTTGTGTAGGATACAGCCAGAGCCATTAATACTTTTGGATTGTCCGGTTGCAGGGCCAATGATTTATTCAATGCAGCAATAGCATTTGGATCCTTTTCATTTTCAGCTTGAGACGTACCTAAAAGTTCCCAAATCTCAGCATTTTCTGGATCTTGTTTGACCGCTGACTCAAAACAAAGAACAGCACTGGGAATATCGCCTTGTGTTAAAAAATGACGTCCTTTTTCTAGTGCATTTTCTATATCAATCATATCATTATCCTCTTCGAATTTATACTCTTTATATGGTTCATAGTAGTCACTAAACTCTGACAACCAGGGGTGCTCAGCATCCTCTTCGGACGATATTTTCTTCCATTCGTCTTGTAAACGCTCCCAGAACTTTGAGTTGTAGTTCTCTGTGGTTTCAACTGTGTAAACAACATAAAATGCTTGGTAAAACCCAAAACGAAACTTATATAAATATCAATATATACCATCGACCAGCTTGGCATCATTAAAATCTTTCACCCAGTCGTCAGGAGCTTCAGCTGCTGTTCCCATGTTTGTTTTATTTGCAAACTCATCAACCCATGAATTACTAAATGTTTGACCATTTTCGATCCTTATATCGCCGTCGTTTACGTTGCGCATGAATTTCATAAACTCAGAATATTTGAACTGTTCAGGATCATCGATGGCCGACTGAAAAACTTCGCCCGCAGCTTCTTGAATACTGTTATCTGGAATGTTCTGAAATATATATTTTTAAGTTGATTTGTCCATATGTATATTATTATATTTGGCTGTACCGATAGTTGTTTTAAAGCGTCATTAGCATCGAAAAAATCTTTAGTCCATAATATTGTTTCCGGAGGAGTAACGTGGTAATGTTCTTGGGATTGGTTTGATTGATCCCATGCCTGAAAAATACACTATCTAAATTAGACAACCGTATTCTAATAAAATTAATTAATAATAATTCTAATAAATCTAACCGTATTCATGTTTTGTTGATTTGATTTTAGTAAAAACAATTCATCGGAATGGTTTGTTGTATCATTTGTATTATACTCTGAAGCCCAAACAATGCCATTGTTGACCTCTTCGATAACAGGTGGAGCACGAACAACTTGTGGCTGGAAGTTATGTGCATCAATTTCTCGCATTTCCTGTAGAAGTGCATCCATACGAAAGGTTTGCGGAGGAGCAACAATTTGACCAAGAAATTCGTTAACCAGTTGATCATTTCCGGAAAAGTTTGCAGAGCGATTTAGGTACGAAGGACCTCCAGGTGCATTTGAAATACCGTCATCTTTGTATGCTGCATCACGCAACATATGGCTGCCAAGCCTCATTAGAGGATTGGCAGCACCGCAGTCCGGTTCAACGAGATCACGTAATGACATATTAACTTCAAAGTTTAATGCATTTACTTGAAAACTAAAAAAAAATGTATTCGAAAATTTATAGGACAGTTTATATAAAGTGCGTATTCTCTTAAAAAAAAACATACCTAGGAAGTAAGTGCAGATTTGTCACCAAGCTATTAAGAATAAATAATTATTTATAATAAGAAAGTATTATCATACTATCATCATATTATAATTTATCTATATTTTTATGAGACTGCAAAACATTGACCTTTGTATTTTTACAATTACACAAGTTAAACTTGGCAAAATGTCATATAAATATTTATACAGAAATGAGTGCGTTTACAGTTTGTTTGGGTTTATCAATGTATAAAAAGGTATAACAATGGTGTACTGGCGTAAAAACTCTATGTATCGTCAAAAAAATAAAAAGTGGTGGTTATAGGTCAAAATGCTCTACTTGAGGAGGCTTAAGTACACTTACGATTGATAGTAAAGCAAGAGTGCTATGCTGTCGGTTTTCCTTTGGAAAGCTGTCAGGGTCACACATGACAGATTGGACTCGTCTTTAGGTGACGTTTTAGTGGAAAACTAAATGAGTATTCTTCTAGAGACACTGGTCAA
>JAAAKO020047556.1:0-11455 GCA_010015015.2 Bolitophila cinerea
ATGAAAACAAAATGGATTTTGTACTAGTGGCGCCCTCTCATAGAAACGATACGAACTTTTCAGCCGACCTGTTATACATTATACAAACTCTCCGCACATCCACTCTCCGTGTGTACCGTCTTACGCGCACACACAGACACGCAGCCTTACACACACACACACATCAAATGCTTAATATATGAGTTCATTCATTTATTCGCGAGGGACAGATTCAGATGAAATTACAATGAATGAGCCACTGATTGTTTAATGTTCGTTATAAAAAGAACTTTTCTCGGTTGGTTTATCTTCTGCACGCTTACGTGTATTTATCGGGTCCGGGTGTATAAATATAAATATATCTTTGTATATTATAGTAGTTTTTCGGGGGTTTAGCTCTTTTATGTCTTTGTTTAAAGTTTTTGCGGCGCTTTTGTCAATATTATGTAGATACTTGTAAATGCAAGTTTTAATATTACTGTGGATCAAACTCAATGTTTTTCAACTTAAGTAAAGGTACGATCAGACTTCCGGATAAACAGACGGTTTCTCCGTCGAATCGAAAGGCATACGCAGAAAGACCGACAGAGGAAAAAACCGTTCAGTCATTTCTCCGTCAGTCGTCAAACGGAGAAATCAGACGGTTTCTCCGTTATAGTGTGATCACTCCAAAACCGATAGGGACAGTGAAACCGTGGGATTTTTGAAGGGAGAAAATCTCCGTTTCTGCAACCGTCCCTACAGACGGATAACCGTACGGTTTTTATATGATATTTATTTGAAAATAATTTTGTGAAATCATTTTTTGACCAACCCAAAAAAGTTGACGTGGGCATTTCGAATAATTTATCAACGGCTATTAATTAAAAATAATTTAGATGTCCTTCGAAGTCGTATGGGGTTAGCTGTGGAGCATTTAATAAACGTTCATGTAAAAACACTTTTTGACCAAACAAAAAAAGTTGTGGTCAGCATTTCTAATAAATTTTCAATGGTTTTTTAATAAAAATAATTTTAAAGCCTCCCGATAGCTGTAGACTATATGAAAAGAAGAAATACCCTGTCGAATTACTCTTTGACTAATTAAAATAGTTGAGCAGGCATTTCTAATTATTTATTGGTGGGTATTCAGTAAAAATATTCAGAAAGTCTCCCTAATTCATTTGGGGATAGCTGTGGAGCATATTCAATAAAAAATCCCTGTAAAATAACATTCGTACCAAATAAAATAATGATTCGGTCAATTCTTATTATATTTTCGTAGCTATTCAGTAAAAAAATGTCAATGTCCTAATACGGCATTTGGAGAAAATTTTGGAGCCTTTTTTCCAACCAAACATAAAAATGGTGAGCATTTCTTTTTTTACGATAGCTCTCCATTAAAATCAATTTAGAAGTCCTACGAAGCCATTTGGGGCTAATTTTGGAGTTTAGGTAAAGAAGTTGTTGCCCTAAAAAGTCGTTTGGAGCAGCAAATTCGACATTTGGCAGCACGACCACACGGTTTTTATCTCCGAACGGAGTTTTCCCGTCACATTTGCCCGTCGGCCAGTGTGATAACCTGACGGAGAAACAAAAACCCCGTCTCATTTCTCCGTCTACGGAGTTCAAAAATCCGTTTTATTTTGTCCGTCACGGAAAAACTCCGTCAACATTTATCTGCTAGTATGATACCTCTTGACGGAGAAACCGTGACATATACAAATCAGACGGTTTTTTTTAGCTCCGTCGACGGAGAAATCACACGGAGAAACCGTTGGTTTATCCGTCAGTGTGATTCTAGCTTAAGACGCGTTTTTGGACTAAAAAAATCTCTTTACGGTTGGAAGGTTAGGTTATTGGACGAAAAATTGGCTGTACATTTTGGTCAACCGTGTAAACGGACAATTTCAGTCTGCCAACGTTGGATGAAATTTATTGGCCGACGATTGGCAAGTCGCTGTATACCAATGATCCCGTACGGGACGTGCTAGTCTGACTGGAGGCAAAGCTGTAGGCGATTACAGTCAGACGTGTCTGGAAAAGATCTAGGGTGTGATTCCAGACGGCACGTTGAGAGTTTAACGTTTCTCCGGACTCGAGTTAGGTGTAGAGCCAGCACTTGTGACAAACGGTTACCATGGGAAGGGACCATGCATATAAGTCTGATCACAAGGACGTGTATCCCCTTGAACTGAGGTGCCTACTTCGGCTGGAACGTGGGGCTGTGGTTTTCGCTAGGCCACATCGGGCCGTCCTTTCAAAACCTCAAGGTTATATAAAGCGACGTTAAATAGAGCAAGATCTGTCTACCAATGAAGTAGAAATCTTCCAATCGTGTAAACACTCTTCATTGCCTGTTAGTTAAGCGTTGGCAGTCGTTGGCAGTCGTTGGCAGTCGTTGGCAGGTATTGGCAGGTCATTGGACATTGGAAGATGTGCGATGTTTTGACATCTTCCAATGGCCAACTAATTAGAAGACTTTTCTTCAAAAAAATTAATTAAAAAAGTGTCTGCTTTAGCAAGAAATGTTTTTTTGAAGATACCTAATAGATAATAGGCCCAAACATTGAGTCGTTTTTGGCGGTTCGTCTTCATTTTTGCTGCATTTTTGTTCATTATAAATATGTTTTTGTTCCTATCTAAAATCATAAAAAGCAACGCATTAATTACATGGTCAATTAATTACATAACAACGTTTTATTGGTTCTATAGATTTCTGAATAATTTTAAAACCGATTTAAACACGATGAAAACCAAACACGTTTTACGTAGGTTTCATACGTATACGTGTTTTAAATCGATTTTGAAATAGACACTCTTTTTATCCACCTTTTGGAATCGGTAATGTTATAGACATACCGACCCAGAAATATGGCAATATCTTCAGTGAAGAGGTTAGGATAGTGATTTCATCACATCTCTCCTTAAGAGAAAATTCAGTGTACCCACCCTTGTATAAGAGGGAGTATACCGTAGATCAAATATTATTTCGGGGGATCTGGCCTTATAATGATTGTATCCCTCCAGATGGCGGCGTGATTTTTTGATGAGGACTTCTAACATCATGAGGTATAGCATTTGTGCCTTCAATCCTAGATTCTGCATTGATGAAGAGATAAGAGCCCTAATAGGACTTTCAAAGCAGATGTGATATGGGTTCATAGCACTAGATATACATTGCATTTTTATAATTGCATTTTGGCCAATAGGCTCTGTGCTCTGTGCCACCACACAATAAAGTCAACCTTACTTACCGAAAGTGTTGCAGCATTGTAGGAATGTGTCGAGAATACTCGAGAATACTGCCTTCTGTGTGAAAAAGCCACCCTGCAATTTTTTAATAAAGAATATGCCGAAAAATTTGTCAAAATTGTAGATTTCCCACGTTTCAAAAGAGCGATAAAATTCATTCGTCAAAAAACACTAAAAAAAAGTCCAAAATAACAATGGCAATTGCCATGTTTTGCTCTTCCATGTTTGCTTTCTCTCCGCCGCCGGTTGCCCTCAGTGACAGTAGTTCCGTAAGGTGTGTGGCCGCAAGCGCCAGTCTCAACACCGCCCAACACGCAGATGTCATAGGTGCTGCAATTATTTAGAGCTTAGTGCAAGAAATGGTGGTGCAGCATTATTTAGCGAATGACATCTGCGCTAAAATTTATAAGCTTATTAATAAAAATAAATGGGCAACGAAAATACCGCCAGATTTATATAATGCGTCTTATATACTTTTGTGTTTTTAATAAAAATGCGCGAAGCGCAAAATACAAAGCGTGCGCTTGCGCACGCAACATTTTTCTCTGCAAAACACTGTAGCGCAGATGTCATTAGCGTAAAATTATAATACCGCCGTTTTGATTAAGTCATGGCGCTATTTACATATGCGCCTAATGCTTGTGACATACAGTGTTTAGCAATGGTGTCTTGGCTCAAAATTCTGCTCCTCCCACAGGGCTTGTGTGGACAGCCATTTATTTTACAAGGGACTAGTGTGGACCAGAGGTGTAAACCGGCCGGCCATAGCCGGCTAATATAAATATTATAATATTTTATCAAATATTTTATTTACTCAGGATTTCTAAAGACATTAATTAAGATTACTTTTAATATAAAGCTACTGGAGAGAGAAACATTGCGGTTGACTGTGATCAGGAGGAACCCGGTTCAATCTAGGCCAGACTAAAGATTTTCTCCTGCTATAAATAGCCGGTTCCAATTTTAACCTTTTCATTTAAACCTACAAGATTTCCCAGGGATTTTCCAGGGATTTCCACAGGATTTTCCATGGATTCCCCAATGTTTTCCACAAGGTTTTCCTCAGGTTTTTCCGGAATGTTTCCCTCATTTCCCCGATAATTTTCATGGATTACCCCGGGATTTTAACGGGATTTTCTACTGAGAAATCTTGATCTTGATGCCTTTGAAATTCCCGTGTAACGAAAAATCAAAAATCAAAGTAATGACACTCTAAGCACAATTAATAATTATTTCAGTTGATTGTTGAGTTTTTTGAGGATTTCTAATAATTTTCCGACATTTTCCAGGACTTCCCAGGATTTCCAGGGATTTTACCGATTCCTAAGGTTTTTGTTGATTTTTAGTTTTCCGGAATATCTCATTATTTCAAGTAATGTGACTCAGAAATGTGACTCTGAGATATTCCCGGGATTTCTCCGGTATATTCTTGGGATATTTCAGGGGATTTCCCTGGATTTCTTCGTAATTTTCATGCGATTTCCCCGGGATTTTCTTCCGAGAAAACTTGTTAAATCTCTCAAATTAAAACAAAAATTGTGCGGTAAATACCGGTGAAATCCTGATAAAATTCCAGGTAAATGAAATCCAAGAGAAATACTGGGGAAATTTCACAGAAATCCGGGAGAACTCCCGGAAAAAATATATATTTAGAGAAGCCAATAAAATGTTCGCAATTAAAATTTTACCAAAGAATATATGAAAAACATGGAACAAGAATTTGATTTACCAGAGAAATTTGGTTCGAACTAGAGCGTAGTCAATTATTTAGCAAATAATAAGAATCATAAGAAAAGTAGAAGCTACAATTGCATTAACCTGAAAATGTGAATGAAAAGAAGACCTTGGATTTTTATTGGATCTTATGACCCCTTTCTCCTTTTAATAAACATTACCACCATGGTTTTGAAATGTCGATTTTATATTGTTGCTAGGTCTTTTTCACAGGGTGGCCTACCCGTCAAACATTATTAGGTGTTGCGTACGTTCTGGAAAATCTCGGATTTTCTTTTATATTTTGGGCACAATACTTTTTTAAAAGGCATGATTTTGGTTACCCTCTTTTAATTATTGATGGATTTTGTGATGATAAATATGTATGTCCAAGAATATATTATAAATAACTTTTTCACATTAGCCGTAAATAAACCGCCAGCCGACAAAAAAATCGGCTTCTGCCGGTTAACCGCCGTTTAATTTAAGGTTCTAGCCGGCCGCCGATGTTTTTTCATCGGCTGACACCTCTGGTGTAGACAGCATTAGAAACTACCAAAACAAAATTAAGAAAGAGTTTATTTTTTATTTTAAAAAAATATTATTTTTTAATAGTAATAATAATAAAATAATGATAAGTTTAATATAAAATTAAATTAAATTCTATCCAAAATTGTATTTAGAAGTTTAAAATTATGCTGTTACAGGCTATATGCCAGATTTTCAAAAGTCAAACTTTTATTAAATGCTTCATTGCCAAGTTTGGCCAAATTGTAAATACTTATGGCCTTGTCAGGGTTATTCCTCATCCAGTTATTAAATGCAATCTTTTTTTTCTTAAGATGATGCATGGTTAACAGAATTTTATTTATTGTTGAAAAGATTGAAGTCCTTAGTAAAGGTTTTTTACCGGTCGCTGCTATTAAATTTGGGGCCTGCGTCACAGTTTTTATGCCGGTTTCATTAATTTTAAAGATGCGATTCGGAATATTTTTCAAATCCAAACTAATATTTTGTGTTTTCAAAAACGAATTAAGTTCGAAATACCGTACCGTCCAAATCCCGAATATTAAAATCCCGTATTGCACTATCTACAAGTAAAAAAAAAACTAATAAATCTAAAATCTTTTTTTTAAATATTAAAATCAAATAAAAAATACGTTAAAAAATAAGCCGATCCTTCTAAAACAACCACCTTATGTTAAATTATAATTGCTACTGCCCAATTTAAACTAAAAAGATGGTTCTATAGGTCCTAGATGAACACTCTGCACAAACACGTTATTGATTAAAGGATAAAATGTATTCATCCCAAAAATTTCTTTGATTCCATCGGACTACCACATTTAATTTTAAATGTCTCCAATATTCTGTTAACATAATCTGAAAGGTGACTTTTTCTCCATCGTCAGTTCTTTTTATTGTTTTTTTGGTGGCTCTTGTTTTTTTATCTCAGTATTAAAATTTATTTATAAATAAATTACATGTAAATAAAAACATAAACACGAGCATTTTTTTCCTTCGACACAAAAAACAAGTGACATTAAAAAAATACATAAAACAAGCAAAGCATAAAAATAACAACCTCAAAATACAATTAAATTAATATTATCTTCTATCAATAAAAAGATCATGCCAAAAACCAGTGAAAAAGAAAATAAAAAAACAACAAGCTAATAAAACTATTTAAAAAACCAACTACGCGGTCCATATATTACGTAACGTTAACAATATTGTGAACCCACCCCCCTAAAATTACGTAACAAAATCCTTAACCCCCCTCTAAAAAAAATCAGAGAATTTTCAAACATGTAGGTTATTCAAAAATCGCATAATTTTTAAAAAATGAGTAAAGTCGTGAAAAATAAATAAATAATTATTTAACTTGCAATTTATACGTATAAATTATAATTCCTCCCCTCCGTAACACATCTTAACAAAAAAAATTAATTTCTCTGGCCCAAGCACTGACTTAAACCACATGACTTAACATTTCCAGAAATATATCTGAGTTACCTTGAACCCACCGCAGCTACACTTTATTGTTATTCTGTAAGATCTGTGAGTTAGTCGAGACATTCCTGCACAGATTTGGAAGTTGTTCAGTACGTATTCAGTGTTTTGTAAGCAAGTCAAGCTGCTTATAAAACACTGAACAAATTAGAATACTTTTTTTCACTAAATGTATATGTTTTAGTTAAACTTTACTGTCTGAAATTGCTATATTTTGTGTCTGGAAAACCGTCGCATTACCCAGAGTAATTGCGATACTAATTGAGGGATGTGTACACAATACATTTTTTAATAACGTTTTAATTTATTATTAAACAAACGCAAGTCATTTTGGCCGAAATTTAACAGCCCTTTTTATACAACGATATTCGATTTCACACAATACATTATTAAATGTCCGATATCTATGTAGGATAGGCCACTGTGTCTCGTGTCGTCTCATCGCTCCAAAAGCTCAAAAATCAATAGAATTGTATGTAAGGTGGTTGTGCGGCGCGTAGAATACATAGAAATATTAGTTGGCATTGATTTTTTGTAAAAAGGATTCGCAAACCTACTGTCGTATAGCTGTATAGCTCAGAAAACTAAGGACACACCATTTGACGCCCAAAAATCACCTGCCACAAAAGTTGACGTTTAAAAAAGAAAATATTTAGAAATTTAAAAAATAATTCAAATTCACCCACACTATTGATTCGATGAATCAAAACTTTAATAATCCTGTTAAATCTTATTGTTTTTGGAAGAAATAACTATTTTAATTTAATTTAAAAAATAATCAATAAGGTTTGTTATCAATAGCGGTTACCATAAAAAAGAACGTTTTTTATATATATTATATATAATAGACAACAAAATAATTTCTCATACTGTGCCCTCTCCGCTCTCTGTTGTTAGTTGCACAGCAACTGTGATGCTTGAGCTGATTCCTGATTTTGATTACATACTTGTTGTATGTCCTTTCTCTCCTGAACACACTCACACTCACACACACTCACACACACACACACACACACACACACACACACACACAAAGCATACGCACTCACCCAAGAGAAAATGCTGCACCACCACCACATGTATGGGCGAGCGAGAATATGCAGCCAGAGCGATTGGCGGCGAATCATGGGATTTGGAAAATCGCGCGCGCCAAAATATTGCCAGAAGGCATGGTTTAATGGTTTGTATATATACAAAAATATAGAGAGGGTGAGAGATAAATATAGAATCTGAGCTGGTGCGCACGCGTGTGGATGCTGGCTGATGCTGATTATTGGCGCGTGCTAGAGTATTTTCTAGTTACAGAAAACAACAGTAGTGTGTGTATACGCTCGACGCGCGTATAGTATATTTATATGTGGCCTGTGTGTCGAGGAAAATCTATGTGTGCGAAAATGTGGTGCGGGTATAGTATATATAACAGCATTACAAAACCACAAAGTACAAAATTTAAAGAGGGAGTCGATCGATGGTTGCGTTTGTATAATCGTCATGCGCGAATACTTGATTGGCTAGCATGGAGCGAATATGCAATTGTTTTATTTAATTCCCAATTTAATTTAATTCTAATTCTGTTTATTAAATAATCATTGCTAAAGATGGACAAACAAATATTGTTTAATGATTACCTAAATAAGGTTTAAGTTGGAGAGCTCGCGACAAAGTTTTTTTTTTTGTAAAAGATACGAGATAGTTAAAACAGTTTATTTTAAATATAAATAATTAACAAATATATAATTTAAAAAATATTATTATAGATTTTATACTTATTCAAGACCTGATTGAGCCCGATTGACAAAAAATACTAATTAGAAGCTATACCTATTCGTCGCATATGACAATAAATAATACAGAAATCTTGGAAAAGTATTATAAATATAATTTAAAAACCATATGCATATGCAGAATGTTAAAATTTAAAAAGTATCCAAACGTTATTTTTTTTATTTATAAAAAATAATTACTTTTTAGTCTTAAACATACCTGATGGTCTCTCATTATTATTATTATTTCTATATTATTATTTAATACCTCGTCTAGACTATTTAGTATAAGTGTGTTTAAACAGTTTTAATTTAAACTGTGCAACAACTAAGTATAAGTTAGGTTAGGTTGGCGGTGCAGGAGATTCACCGATCATAGGTTAAGGAGGCCCATAGCAAACCAACTAATTATATGGTAACAAAAGTCCAACCTGGTTTATTTCAGTATACTTCGGGTTCCGGTCTTCGAGTTTTTATGAGGTTCCTAATTTCGGATATATATATAAATATATGGTTTGCTATTTCCTTTAGATCCTCCAGTTAAAACCATCCTAGGCATGAGTATCTGCGCCATGAAAGTGTAGGGCAGTGGCATAAGATATGTTCCGCCGTTTCTATAGTGCTGTCTTCCTCGCCGTAGTGTCTGACAGACCTATTTTATGCAAGTGTCCTTGCAACAGACAGTGTCCTGTCAGTATTCTTACAACTTACAATACTTCTGCATTCCGTTTTGGTTTGCGAAATGAGTTATTTAGTGGAAGTATGCTTTCTTGCATTTTCTGATCCAGATGTGCTCCCTTTTTCGCTAGCTCATCTGCTTTTTCATTTCCAGCTTTGTCTTTGTGAGCCGGTAGATTTAATATATGTTTCATAAAAAAAACTTTATGTTCCTTAAAAATAACTTTAGGACTTATACTAATTCCACCAGTTATATGCTAAAAAGACTGATTTGGAATATCGTTTTGTACTTTTCGGGAAATGACAATCAATTTTAATGCCTGTATCACATTGCCTCCGATTTGAGCTTCCGACCGCTGCTGAAACTTGCTAGTGGTGCGTAGTTTAACTTTTGAGGCTGGAAGGAAACCCAGTAATGTGCTGACAAGAGAAGTACTGCACAGAGAGGAATATTCTTTTTTAGGAATATTGATATATAATGTAATTTATTTGTTACTTAATGGGATTTCTAATCTTATTATGTCGACGATGAAATTACAATAGTATTTTGGGCCCGTATAAGTATTCTATTTATCGAGGTGATGGGAAGTGTCCTATAACACCACAAAATAAAATAATAGCACTGGCGCAATTTTTATTCCTTTTGTCTATTATACAACAGTTCTTTATAAACAAAGCTATGAAGATTGAAAATTCACATAATTTTGGAATGAATGAAGTTTTTTGAAATATTCCTACTTATCGTTAAGTTATTCCAGTTTTAGTTAAGATAGGTATACAGTAAAGTATGGGAAAAAATATTTAATTTTGTACATATCTTTTTAGAGTTTACATTTTTATCACATTTTTATAATTTGAATATAGCATAATATGGCTTATATTCGCTCAGGGAAAAATTATCCTCCAACCATCCTGTCTAGCTCAATATTTACGCTGTTAATAATATCAGAGCCATTCTTTAAAGGACCACTGAATCTTAGTTGGACATCATCAGCAAACATGTTGCAATCAGCATGATTACTTGAATTAGTTAAGTCATTGATAAAAGAGAAAATAGTTGTGGACCAATAATTGAGCCTTGAGGTACGTTACAAAACAAATGATTAACCACACAGAAAAGAACAAATTAGATTTACTGCCAATACAGAGAATTTAAAATAATCTCTCAATTTTAACACAGTCAAAAGCTTGTTTCTTAAACCATCGCTTATTTATAAAAGAGCAGTTATGATTCGGTCTGAAGCCGGACTACTTTTCAGCAAGTAAGTTATTATTTGAAATATGGATGTTAATTTGATCTTTCATCATCCTTTTCATACAATCAGAAAGCGCTGGAAAATGCTAATTGGTCTAACATCGTTGTAGTATTTAGTTTTAGCAAGTGGAATCACTAAAGCACGTTTCCAAGATTTGGGAAAGGCTGGCGAAATTAGAATGCAGTTAAATAAATAGTATAAAGTCGGTAGAAACCCTGGAGTAATAATTTTCAGGAACCCTAATGAGATACCATCAACACCTATAGCAATAGATTTAATAGAGAAAAGCGATTTCAGAACGTTTTCAGAAAACACATTTTAAAAATAAAAATCATCAATATAATCAGTTAAAGGATTTGGTACTGGAATATGATATACTATGTTTACAGGGTAGGAAAAAGAGGTAAAACAATTCCCAATCCGATCTCAATCGAGAGCGTCTCCAATTGCCATGCGGCATATCCCTGTCAATTGCAGCAAATTGCATTTCGCTATTGAACCACGGACAGAATTGAATAGAATTGAATTTAATATCCTTTTATTGTGCTACCTATCTAACAAAATCTGTTAATATTAGACATGACTTCCAAAATATATGGAGTTATTTGCGATCTACAAAAGTTTTTCATATATATTTGAAAGAAAAAAAACAAACAAATTTTAAAATAATCTAAGAAGATGAGTTTCGAGATATGTCTGAGTCGCAGCCATTGTATCAGTGTTATATTATAACTAAAATTTGATAAGAATGTATAAATAATAAGAAGAACTCTTGTATATTAAAAAGAGAATCTACAAGCTCTGCTTTCTGTTGCGAAA
>JAAAKO020047567.1:0-11452 GCA_010015015.2 Bolitophila cinerea
ACTTATCATCCACCATTATAGCCTCAGGGTTGACAACACATCTTTACAACCCCACACTGCTTTCTGAGCTTGTTGACAAACTCCCTGCAGGAATAAGACTAAACTGGGCCATGTACATACAAGGGAAGGGAGGGGTGAACTTAGAAACATTCAGCTGCTGGGTATTTCGCCTGGCTGAAGCAGCTAGCTCCGTCACGACACCAACATTTTCACCGATTCCCGATTCAAAAACGTCACGATCTTCTAAGGAAAAGGGCCTTATTCATCAACATAGCGATGCCATAAATGAAAACAGTATGACCCACTCAGCAGAACGGCTAGGCGCTCCTCAGGAATTAAGACGTTGTCCAGTATGTTGCCAAAACCATAAAGTATATGAATGTGACAAATACGCAGAACTCAATCACACCGAAAGATGGAGGGTGGTAAAAGAGAAAAAACTCTGTCGGAAATGTCTTGGCCCACACAACTGGTATCAATGTTCTTGTAACAAGCCGTGCGGCATTCATAACTGTACTGCCAAACACCACCCACTCCTGCACAACTATTCCCGAGATGCAGAGGCAGAACCATCTCCAAGCTGCAACACCCACGTCAACCAGGAACAGTCAATCTTTTTCCGCATCGTACCAGTCAGACTTCACAACAAGGACATCACCATCTCTACGTTCGCCTTCTTGGATGAGGGATCCTCTCTTACTCTTATAGAAGAAGACTTAGCCTGTCAGCTGCAACTTGATCGAATATTTTGTCAGTTGAATTAATATATACATTATCCGGCAATTGAAGTCAATGTTACTTGAGTTAACTTGTAAATCTTTTGCGAATCATAAGGGTGTATAATGGATTCAGCCATTATATCAACTGATTGAATTTCAATAGTATTCAATCATTTATGAATTGAGCGCACCGTTATGACCAATCAGCTGTATTCAGTGTTGTTTAAATCATTTTAAAAATCAACTAATTAGACGATTTTTGTATAAACTTTCAACGTTTTCGGAATTGATTTAATTATTTTAGAATAGACCGCACAGAATTGATCAATCGTTTAAGTAAAATCCGTTAAATTGAACTCAATGTTTTTAAATAGTTGAAACAATGTTGAGAAAAATTGAATTCAGTTACTCAGTAGTTGTTTTAAATATGAAATAATTAAAAATCAGTGTATTGAATGCCAATTCATAAAACAATCTATTCAATTGTGGAGTTTTCATTCAGTGTATGTGACTTAATATCAGTAAAATGTTTCTTAAATCAACTATTGATACTAAGAAACACGTTTTTTTGATTCCATTCTTATTTGCTGCAAGGAAATGTTACTTAATTTAATGAACGATTTCTAAATTTGAGAATCACTTACCGTATTATCTAAGAAATAGATTCTTATAGATGTCTCATTTCTGAATTTAAAAAAAAATAGTTACTTAATTGCAGTAACAAGTTAATGAATTTAAGAAAAAGTTACTCAGTTTAAGTATCATTTACTTGAAATTTCTGTTACAGATTTCAAGAAACGGTGTTACTTATTTTCAGTAAATAATTTGGTTTTGTGTAATTCGTGACATCTGTAAATATGCCAATTTCATGGTCAAATAATGATGGGGTTTCTTATTGGTCATTTTTTAATAAATACCGTTACATCATTACATTTTCCAGTAGATTTTTTTTTTTTTTTTAACAAAGAGTTTTTTTTTGTAAATTCCTTCAACATTATAAATTGTATTCTCTACAAATATTCAATCAAATTAATTTTATTGACCGTACGATTTTGCGTGTACTTAAATCTTTGGTTAATAAGCCTTCACGAGCCTAATATGTACGAAAATTTGCAAATCGTGATTGATTATACGTAGTTTTGATTGTGGAATCATACGAATTCATGAAATAATTTCAAAATTATCCGATGGTCCAAAGGTGACCATGAGATAGAAAGAAACCAAAAAAAAAAATAGCAAAAAGTTGGCATTTAAATACACGTGTCCGATGATGGTATGTCCCTATAGTCAGCGGCAACAGCGGAATATACCCAAAAAAATATGTTTACACAATATTTTTGAGGCATAAATCATTTGACACAATTGGAATATATTATATCTCGCCAAAGAGGAGACATTGAACTTCATAACGCCAGATATGATACCCTTGACGCATGTGCGTGCGCCCAGTTGCGTTTTAATACATTCACTCTCAATACATTTTTGATGTATATATATAAATCTATAATTTATGCGCCTGTATACATAAATCTAGCGGTATTATAAAATCCTAATCAAGTTTATTTTTTCCATTTCAATCGAAACAACTCAACTACCTGCTCACCACTATATAATATATGTATATATATGATTGCATATACACTTAGGTGTGCGTTTGAATGTGTGCGAGCATGTGGCTCATCTTATGATATTCAGCGTCTTAATTTTACTTCACAGCAATTTTAAATCTCTCTTTAGCAAGCACACACACACACACATACACTGTGATTTGTCAAATTTCATATATTCTCTTAAAATATATGTACAATGTACATAAAATCTAACCTTGGTATCAAACGACGTTAGATTTGGTGACAATATACAGGTTCCACCAAAACAGTCCGTATAGACAACCAACTATTTTTTTCCTATATACATATTGCATATTTTTTCTTATATATTTAGGCATTTAATTGGAGCCACGCAAAATTTCGTGTACTGGTTTGGTTTTATGGCGGGAACATTTTCATTGAGATTGAAATTTAATTTGATTTTGGAGTTACAACACCATCAACACATCGATTGATATTGGAGGATTTCTGCAATAAAAAAAAATTATTCAAACTAGTCGACGAAGATATAGACTCCGTGTGTGCGTGTGCCATGAACTGACTCCTTACCTTGACCCACATTTTAATTGTATTCATTAATGATAACCGTGCGTATATATATATAAACTCGAAGAGTTTGTTTGTTTTGAAATTGGTCGTGTTGATGAGACGCAATCAATTCTCTCTGTGGTGAAAAGACATTAGAACCTGTCAATGTCAACAACATATCGTTAGACCTATTTCATTAAAGATTCTCATAATGTATAGTTATAAAAAAATCGAAGTTATAACATCGCATTTGACACCAGCATTCAAATTGTTTGCTATTCTTCGACGAAAGAAAGTAATGCGTCAATTCAAAACGCACTCGCACTTTTACAGTTTGCCCAAAATTCCGCGGATACGTGCTAAATGGTGGAGCAAACGAAACGATCAGTTGCGATTTTGGGCGTCTGCCATCAATGTGTTTATTTGTGTGCATATTCCATTCATTAAATTCGTCATATGTCATTAGTATTATTATTATTTCGGTGTTGAGGGTATATTCAGTTGGTGTTTGCTTTGAATTTCGCTGCTCCGGTGTTATATAAGGACTGTTTAAGTATAGATGGCAAATAACATTGTATTATACTGAATGCATTATGAAATGCGAAAAAAGTGTTAGTTAAATATTTTTTTCGTTTTGTTTTTTTTTATATATATAATATAATATTTATATATATTTTAATAGTTGTTTCAGATTTCACAAGCTCTACTAAAAAGCACAAATAAGTATAGATAAATAAATAGTAAATAAATTTAGGAGATTCACCCTCCCGAAAGAATGTAGGCATGTAGGCCTCGAAAGTTGGGCCCATTATGCCTCTCCCCAGTGATAGAAATACGTATCACTTATATTCAACCACTTGGATTGCTCTATGAAAGAGACGATTCGATCCTTACCGTCTAGCTCATCAGCTTTCTCATTTCGCTCGTAATCGGTATGACCCGGTATCCATATGAGTTCAACAGAGTTAAGTTGATTGTGTCAGTCTAGTTTGACATTCATTGACAAGACACGATATAGTTCTATTGGACTTCAGTGATCTTAAGGCCGCCTGACTGCCCGAGAGAAACTTCATGTGGTTGTCTTTGGTACCAACTTCGAGTAGTTTTTCAGCACCCAATAAGATTGCAAAAACATCAGCTTGATAAACAGTAGCGTATCTGCCAAGAGGTATTGATAAGTTTAAACTGCCCTGTATGGAAAATATGCCTGCTCCTGACAATAATTTATGAAAGACTTTTATAGAATTACAATCAATTTAAAAATAAAATTAAGTTTAACATAAAAACCAAGTTTGGAGCACAAACGAACCGAAATTTGTTCTTGGTTTTCCATTTTTGATGCCTAATAACTTTGTTCAACTCTTGGTATTTTAATTGTATAATATTAGAAATAATAAAATATAGTTATGATTTGAAGAGTTGTGGTTCTTTTTAAATCATACCAATTTTGTTTTCGAAACTCTCATTACTTTTCCCATTCGCGCTTATTTTAACAAACAAATTATAACCTATTTTGATTTCAAATTTTTAATAGATAATTGAAAAAAATTATAAATAGTTTCTAAGTGCTCATTTATGTGTTTAGAAAATGTTTTTTAATAGGGCATTGTTACTGCAAGGTGTACATTAAATTGTTTCGTGCAATTTTTCTTGGTGCACCTGTTGTTGTTGATTAGCCTATTTAAAATAGTAACTATATTATATTAAATCTGACTTTTAACTCAAATTAAGTTACTAGCCAAAAAATATTTTCTGATGAGTTCTACAGGTTTGAAGTTTTAAAAAATCAATACATTTAAAACCAAGCGAACAATAAATTGCAATTGATGAGTTAAAATGATTCTTAAATTTAAATTTTCTTTCCTATTCTTTAGTGTTGATGGTGAGTTTTTATCGACTCGTATGCAACGCATTAGAACAGGTCTGTCCCCCAAAATCCTCCTCGGGCAACTTTTAAGCTTCATAATTAATAGCAAGCCGCATATAAAAATATATTTTAAAATAATCAAAAATAAAAATATTCATTTTAGTTAAATTTACTCTATACGCCAAAACATTTTTTTTTGTTTTCAAGAAAAAAATATTTCCAAAAATATTGTTATAAAAACACCAAACATATTGTTACAAAAACAATTTGGGAAAATTTTGGTGATATGTTTGTCTTCATTTAATTCCGTTTGTTTAGCACTATTTAAAAAAAACACATTATTTCAAACAAAGGTTGATACTTATTTATTTTTTGGCATCAATTATTATGTATTATTGTTCTAACAACGTAACATTCAATAATTGCCCGGTAAAGAAAATTAAAAAAAACGCAAAAAACCATTTTATTCTTTAATATATTTCCTTCTAGGATGATACAATCTTTCCAGCGACGTTCTAACTTTTCGATGCCTTTTTTGTAGAAAGATTTGTCTGTGGATTCAAAATAGGCTTCAGTTTCGGCAATCAATTTAAGTAAGACCCTTATTCAATCAAAGCTTTTTAAAAGTTTTTAAAGGTTTTCATTTTCCAAAATATAGAACAATTATAGAAAAATCATGTCGCGGGCCGCACAAAATTCTTTGGCCACCACTGCTATAGAAAATAAAAAGGAAATACATCCCTCAAAACTTTTTGATTAAGAATTAGGAAAAAAACTTCTAGCTATATGTAAAGCATATCTTTACGAGCCAGTTGGAACTATAGTCCGATGGGTATGCGACATACATTTATATAACATATATGTTCAACACGATGTGTATATGATATTATGCAATGTCCAATGTGTACGATTAACCTCATTCAATGTTGCGCAGTGGCATACGATCCATATTCAATTGATTCAAGTTAAGAAAAAGTCATTAGTGCGTTAAGTGCTGATTTGATATTTTCTACATTTTATTCGTATGTTTACAAGACATTTGAAATGGTAGAGAAAGACAGAATTGACTATAAAAAAATATATAATATTGAGTAAAAATTGCGAATCGTTTTTTGATTCGTTAAGCTTGTTTTTGATTGTCCCTTTTTTCGAATTAAGAAAAATACTAATTGTGTTACTTTTGACTAATTATTGTTAAGTTTTAAGATTTATTAAGATTAAGATAGAGTCCTGGCTCCTGGGTATTATTGTTTCTTCAACCATTTTACGATTACGACCAACAAATAGTAAGTACTCTCTTTTAAAAGGATTTTTTCTAAAGCAATGTCCAGTATATAACTATTTTTTTGTAAATTTCAACTTTAATAGATTCAGGGTTAAAATAAATCATACCCAAAATATAATTAAAATTGTTACAATAAATGTCTATACATTTTTGTTAACAAAAAATGTAGGTACCAAAAATAAATAATGGCTACACTGTTAAATTAGTGTACTCATAAAAAAATATTCTCTCAAAAAATGTTTATGGTTGTACGATAACTGCTTAAAAAGAATTTCTCGAAAAACAATTTCTCGATAAATGATTACCCGAAAAACCAATTTTTGAATAACAATTGTCCGAAATACAAATTGCCTTAAAAATAATTGTTCGATTTTTTTGTTTATACATTAACAAGAAAATTAACAACAACAACAAACAAACAATAAAACATAAACTCACAAATACCAAAATAAGTAGAAACATTAAAATACTATTTACTGAAAATGTAGGTTATTACAGCTAATTTACAAAATCTATTCCCATATTTTTATCCAAAAACAACCTTTGTAAATGGCGGATTGATGTATGTGGAATAGTATTTTATGACCGAGATTTTTTTTCAATATTTTAATATAATTGATAATTTGTATCTATAAAAATTTAATTATTAAAAAATCTCTCAAATGAAAGTAAATTCTAAAAAACATTAAAAAATTTCAGACTAAGGAAAATGAAAATTATTTAGCCAGAAATGGAATAAAAGCGGAAGAATGCCCTATTGGGCAGAGTATTTAGGCTGTGCTGTAATTTAGGTAGGTTGGCTGAATCAGGAATTTGAGTTTATTTAGGTTTTTTGGTTTAAAAAGGACCTGAATAAAAATGCTTTCATGTAGAGTTTTTTAGATTATCTGGTAAACACACGATTTTTTTATTTTCCAAATTTTGTAATCCAGAATTTAGAAAATGAATTTTTAAAAACATAATTTTAATACCAGAATTTTGCAAACAAGAATTGGAAAATCTAAAAAAAAACCTTTAAAAGAATTTGACAAATTCTATCGTGACGATATGTTCCCTCCCTAACACATATTCTAGATCCGTGATTTGTGATAATTTGGCAACTGGTAAAAATACATGTTATATGGCGTTTCTATAGTTACCACTGTGAAAAGGGTTCATGTTCAAGACCCTTTCAACGAAGCTTCATTCCAATCCCACCAGACATATGTCAGAAAGCCTGATGAGAATATTTAGCCAGAAAGTCAAAATTAATTATGACACAAGGCCCCTAAAATGAAGCCAAAAGCCCTATAGGAATATATTTAGGTAGGAAGTCAAACTCATTTTAAACTTAAAACGCCCATTGTTTGTTTTTTTTATTAAACATATATATTTTTTTGTAAATTCGGGCAATTTTCGTTTCGTACCTTTGTATTTTGGGCAAATATTTGTTGGGCAATTGTCGGAGTACAATATTTATATACATATAGTTGATATAACTATTTATGTCTACAATTATCTTAACCTTCAAATTATATTAATATATAATTTAACGGTATCCTCTTAAAATGGTTAATTTTAAGCTTTATTATAGAATTTTTTTGTATACAGACGATTTAAATGTTTTAGTTCAAGGTCAAAATAAGTATAATATTTGTGATATTATCTATCGTTTTATTGTACATATATTAAATAGACAATTCTATGCAATATACTAACTATACATAAATATACCGCAAAAACGTCACTAAAATTAGTACAAACATAAAACATCCTCTGTAGCATCGTTTCTCGTGTTTATATGTTTTTCTTTATGCGATGTTGCGGGCATATCTATGTACTCAGTGCGAGTGTTTGTTGACATGTGCAAGGATACGCGTTGTGCCCACATCACGATTATGTTGGAAACAGTTTTCAGTTTAGTATGTTGCCAACTGAATGGATTGTGATAGGATGGTGAAGTTTGTGACGCCTTTATGCTGTTCTCGTGTGATATTCTATGGCAACGTATTTAAAACGATAATGACAACAATGCGGGAATCAGATAGATAATGAGTATGAGTATTATGTCACGGCAATTGTGGTGTAATAAGTTGGAAAATGTGGTACGACTTAAAGGTGGGTAAATGATTTTGTAATTAAAATTTTAAAATTAGACGTGATTTACTCGCATTTTCGAACGTTTATTAGCACGAAGATTCGTATTATACATTAGGCATCTGGCTTTTGAAAAAAAGTATAATTTTTTTGTAAACGCTTTAAAGTTCCTTTTTACTTGATTAAGTTTTTCATGGTTTTTCTTTTATTAAAGACATTGAAAATGGACACTGATGATGTTATCAAGGTGACAGTATAGTGATATACATAAAAATTTAGTATTATATGAGCACGTAGGCATGCATAGCTTGTAGGTGGCTAGAAAAATTCTACTAATCCAAGAAATATCTTATCCCCAACAGACCAGCAACACCATGCAATTTTATAGGAAATAGTTTTGCACAACATTACCACACTTCTTCCCTTCACGTACACTCCACACCAAAAATGTACATGTAAAACAGACACGTATTTAACAAATTCCTAGTCCATACCTCGGATTTCTGTCGATAAGCAAATTATTTACAAGTATGTGTGAGATACTTTACAAAGCACTCCTGACAACAATTCCAAGTCCCGAAGGAAGGCAGTAAAAACATGTGTGTGGTGTACACAACACACACACAGTAGACATTTTTATCGTCTTTGTATAACTCACTTTCTCATCGCACGGTGTCCGATTCCGTAATAAAAGCGGTGTTATTTCTTTTCTCCTCTACATACGATTTTTAGAGATATCGCCAATACCGTTTGAAAGTTTAAAATTTGGGCTACAAAGAGCAAATAAATGAAAAAAATGTTTATTTTCTCATTATATATTTATAGAAATGCGGCAAATGTAAAAAATACAACTTTTTTAATATTTGAAAACCAGCTCTGTTAATTAGATGGTGACAGGCACAATATAACTTGTAAAAGTCTCTCATTATCTAATTTATCTCTTATTCGCTTTGTGTTTTTGTTGCAAAAGAACGCTGCGTTGCGCTTGCGGAACACATGTAACTTTTGTTGTGTATGCTAAATTATGAAAACTTTAGGGTTGATTTCTAATTAAAAACGAAAAAAAATTATAACAATAATATTCAGGGCCATTTTCTTCACAAGTTTAAGCAAAACTGCTGTTTGAAATCAACCGCTTTTTGAGACCAAGTTGCCGACCTAAAGAGCAAGTTGAAAATCGTTTTTTCACTTAAGCAAAACTATTGGTTTTCAACCCTTGTTCTTGTTCTTTAGAAAATACCGGTAAATAATGTTTTTACCTGAAATTCGACATCAAAAATGACATTTTTGAACTTGCCGATCTTTCTAAAAAATAAAGTTTTCTGGTTAATTGTAACCATGACTCTTGGTCACACTCAATAAAACGCCGTGTTTTGTCATATTGCACTTTATTTTATTTTAAATGCACTTAACCTAACCTCATATAATATTCACTTTATATATATCATACCCTAGGTGCCTTTGAACAGCTTAGCGCTACTGAAATTAAACTTGGGTTCTCATTAGTACAGGGCGTCTGAAGTATATATACTCTTCCGAGTATTGTGGGAAGCTCGCGGTCTCGGGAGCTTGGATAGTAACGGGTGGTAACGGGCAGTGACGGGCGGTTGCGGGCGGCTGGATTTACCTATGTGCGATCTTCGTTAGGAACGTGTCTCAAATTGCTTTTACATCTTACCGGTCAGTGATACTCCTGGGCTTTGATGTAGTGTGATGCTCCGTCTCCCGATTCAATTGGTAGAATGTGGTCGGTGTGAATAATATAAGTGATGCTGAAAGCTAGTATTAAATTTCTACAATTACTAGCATCACAACAATTGCAATTTGATTTGAAAAAGAGCAACAGTCACAACGACCCACCAACAACCGCAACGACAACAATAACAATTCACGAAAATAACAAAGAAATGTTAATTTTATATAAAATATATTTATAATTAAAAATGATGAATGTTAGTGAGTTATTTTCATTGGTTGACACAAGCAGTGTTTTGTAGCCATCAAACAATCGGTTACGATACTATAGCCACCACTCGGTGAAGAAAACGGCTCTTAAATTTCTAAATCAAAGAGTCTAATAAAACTTTTTTTACATTTATTTTATGCCAATTTGTTTAACTAAATGTGATAAACACTGCTTTTTTAGTACCCGCATTAATGGTGGTTCTTGTGAGGTCGTGATTTTTTTTTCAACGAACTGTATGTTATAAGGATGCTAAAAAAAATTAGTTGTCATTTTTCTTCCGCGGATTGACTGAAACATTCATTTTGTTTTTTCTTGAATATAAGGGTATTATTTTATTTTTATTCCTTTATTATTTTTATAGCATAAAATCTGCAAAAAAACGAAAAACCAAAAAAAAAACAAAATAACGGGAAAAATTTCAAATAGAAAGATAAAAACGCAAAAATACATACATACATAGTTAGTTTTATAGTTTAAAGAAGGCCAAAATTATGGTTTCCGTGGAAATTTAAAGGAGCTGGTAGAAATAAAATCTTTTCTTTCTATTTTGCATATAGAAAATAAAAAAATAAATCAAAACCTCCCAACGAGCACCTCTAATCCGTATGCACAGCTTTAAATTTTAAGCAGAGACTTGGATTTTTTAGGGATTTTTAATAAAATTTAAAAAAAAAATACAAAAGTGAAAAAACAAAAATGTAAAATATATATATACATATAGTGATAGATTTAACTTCTTAAAAATATGCATTTTAACAGGAAATAAAAGTGTTCATATTTTAATAAATGTTCCATATTTTAAAGTTTGTTTAATATTATAAAAGAGCATTTTTTTCATGGTAATACACATTTTTCTTTAACACACTTTTAAAATCTTTTTTTTTGTTAAAATATTTATTTTTAAGAAGTTCAATCTCTGATTCACAAATATGTTCATTTTTGTCCAAAAAAATATATAGAGCTGAACCTTAAATTTTTGTATTGTTTTAAAATTGAGAGAAAAAAGATACCGCCATACATAATATACATAATAATATGTTTTTTTTTTTTTTTTTTTTTTAAAACGTTTATTTATAGAGCCAAGTAATTACAATATGTCTTAAACTAAATTTTATATAATTTTAAACGTAAAACTAGTGTTAGTTAATTAATGTGTATGTATATCCGTATAACAAAGTTGTTATTTATCAAGATACTTATTTGTCGAATAAAATATTTTAAGATACATTGATTTTTAAATTTATATGTAATTAATTAAGTAATTCAAATTTGTAATATTTTTATAATTCCGGAAAGACTCCAATAAAACCAAGAATTTCTTGAATGTAGAATCACGCAAAACACAAGATAAAGTAGAACATTTTATTATAAATATTTCAATATTTATGCAGTTTTGTTAAA
>JAAAKO020047578.1:0-11451 GCA_010015015.2 Bolitophila cinerea
ATAGATTGCCGCGATTTTGCGAAGAGAAATAGATTAGGGATAAATAGCCTATTTATCTTTTCCATAATATCAAATCAAATTGATTAATAAATTGCGATAGAATCAAAAAGAAAAATATATTGATGATAAATAGCCTATTTTGATAAATCATTTTGAAATATTGAAAATAAAATTATGCATATCAATTTATCTTTCAGAGCGTATGCAATGAAAATGATACTCTGTTTATTATGCACCGAAAAAGAGAAATCAAAATTATTTCAACACTAGATAAATAGCTGCGATATGAAAAAAATACTTTTCTGCGGCAGATAATTTTATACTCTGCTTATATATGGTTTCTTTAACGTTTTTCTAAATATTCTTTGAACAAAAAATCCAAATTTGACAAAAAATATTAAAGCAATTAGTCTTTGCCAACCATTTACATAAAAAATAACTAAAATCCATTTATTCATTATATGCGAAATCATAAAAAAATAAATATAAGAAAAATTAAATTAGGAAATCAATAAAAATTAATAACTTTCTCATTAAATCAAAAAAATAAATCAATAAACCAATACAAAAAAATCATTAAATAAATAAATAAATTGAAAAGTAAACAAATCTCTAAATAATTAAATCAATAACTCAAAATATCTGAAAATCTCCAAATCTCAATATAACTATTAATAACCCTTAGTTTCTAACTTACGAAAAGATTAAATCACCATATGAAACATTACGAATTGACTATAATAAGTAAAAACATCTTAAAAAAACAAATTCAATAAATCAAATTCCAAAGGATTGGTGATGAAATCGTGAAGTCACTTGCCTGAAAACCAAAATCAATTTAATCCAAAAAATAATCGAAAATGGACAAAATATTTTATCACCGCAAAATATTTGCGTATTTTTTACAACAAATTATTTATTGAGGCAGAATCTTTTTACTGCTCATTTATGTTTTTGGATTCTGGAACATGTTTTTTGGTGAGCGATTTGTTTTATCCATCTTTATTTATTTTTGTTATATAATTTAAATAATCACATCAATTTTTAAATTCAATTATTTACAAATACATTAATTCTCCAATTAAGTAATTTATAATTTAACAAATTCATTACATTAAACGAATCATTGGCTAACAAAATAAATAAGATATACCAAATTTTAATTATCAGTAACTAACACATTTAATTTAAAAAATATTCAATTATTCATAACATATATTTACCGATTACTATTTTACCTATCAGTATTATCAAAAGAACTAATTTTATTGTTCAATAATATCTAGACAATAATTTATTATATTCTATACAATTTATAAATTCCATAATACACAAACTCACTGATAAATTCCCAATTCACATACTTTATATCAACAAATTAAATACATCACTAATTATTTTAAGTCAATATATATTGTCACTCGTAACACTTGAAAAATACTATAATATATTTATAAATTTTCAAATTCAACATTTTCCAATTCACTAATTCATAAAAATAATAATTGTTTATTCGTAAAATCGCGTATCCCGTTTCCTGTCGCAAACCAAATTCACAAATCGCACATACAAATTTAGATTAATTTATTTCATTATGCGTCCAGTCGCGTTGGCTCACAAAACACAAGTGTACTTGTACATATACATAATACAATCAAAAATTATTTAAATAATTTTTTGATTGTATTATGTATATTCGCGAATATAGAATTCAAACTACTGTTTTAGTAAACATATATTAGATATTTGTTATATTACTATAATAATTTCTAATATATTATATATTATTATGAAGTATTATTCTTTGCTCGTACATCATATAACGGAAGTAAATATGCCTCGTTTATAACCAAATAACCAAAACTTCAAAAACTCAATATTGTCATATTTTCAAATATAAAAAAAATCGCGGTTTTTTCGAAAATATTTCCGATATTTTTAATATTTTCTATAATTTTTGTGCTATTTTAAATTATTTTTCTCAATATTATGTATATTCGCAAATGTATATTTATATATAATATATATTTGTAATATTATTATTATTATTTGTGATATTATCGATAATTATTATTTAATATATAAAATAAATATTATTTAATGCTTGTACATAATATTAATCCTAATAACCAAAAATAATCAGTAATAATAAAATAAATACTAATATCAGAATTCCAAATTCCGTTTAAAGTAAATCCTATGAATATACAGCTATATACATAATAAATACGTTTAAAAAACATGTTTGTATGTAGTTACATACAGAACACCACCGACAACATAATACGAATCTAATAATAACGTAAATAATAGAAAACACACACACACACACACACATGCGAATACATACATACTATACAGGAAAATGCAAAACTTGCCGTGCACACAGCGGAGAAGGCTTTATCGTTGGCGGGCAGCGTGGAATAGTCCAATCCCAAGAGGACCACAGCAGCATAGACCAGAATGCAGCCAACCGCAATGATGTTGCTCAATTTGGGGCTCGACAGCTTGATTCGCCTGAATGACATAATGTTGCTGTTAAAATTCCATTAGCTTGAAGCATAGAATCGCAATGTATATGTATTTGTATGTATGTATGTATGTATTATGCTGTTTGTTGAGTGTATACATATATTCATGCTAAACTGCATATATAAATGCATTTGCTAGGAAGCAGCTCGGGCGCCGCGTTTCGATGCGGTGTAAACCGTTTACACAAACATAAAGTACGCAATATGAAAATAACTCAATTATGCGAATGGGAGTGCGTGATTTTTGAGTGTGTGCGTGTGTGTGTGTGTGTGTGTGTGTGTGTGTGTGCGTGTGGTAAATATGCGAATGCTAAATGAATGTTGAATTGCAGTTGCGTTGCTGCAACAGATCCACAAATTCAATTTATCTACGCGATTTAATAAAATCCGAATGAAAGCAATACAATTATCTACGTTTACGCGAATGCCATAATGAAAAGCGATGAAAATAACTAAAATTATATACGTTACTCACTTGAGCTTGCGAAAATGTAGATTAAACGCTAGAAAAGCTATGGAGAGGGTGATTCCGATCGAGGCTACCGAGGTGACAGCATAGAAAGCAAACGGAGCAATGGTGGTGATACGCAGTTTGAAAATACGCTTGGCAATTGGCACCTGTCCACCTTTCCACTTGATCCTTACACAATCGGGACACTCGAAATCCAAATGCAGCTGCGACGGATAGAATAATGCGACCTGATGCAATTGACCGTACTGGATTTGATAGAAAACCGAGGTGCCCACACGGTCGGCACCACTAAACGAAACCGGTCCCTGGGAATTATTATTAATAAAATATAAATAGAAATTTAAATTGATTTTATTGATAGTACCGAAACGCCTAAAAAATTCAGTTTATTAAATTGATTCTGGAATTCAATCGTCATGTCGTGACGCGTATAATCGAAGTGGCTCAACGTGATCGGCCGGGATTCCTGGCGCCACTTCTGCTCAGATTTCTGTAGGGCCAGAGCAATTGCCCAGACGGCATCGTACGTTTGCGGAGCGTATCGAGATAATGGGATTTGAGTGGATTGCATCTGATCGAAGAACATTTGATTATTCTATATAAACAGGAATTTAGGAATTTGCACGTATATATTTATATGGATTTCGTGTACCAGTCCACTAAGGCTACTAGTATTCCCTTCAATTCTATTGTGACTAGAGACAATCAATACATTCTCCATTGCCTCGGACATTTCCGTTTGTGTGCACTCCTCCGTTGCCTTGTCCCACCATGCATGACCCACGGTTTCGTGCAGAATCCATGCATAGTCCGATCCATACATTCCCAATTTGTGTGCCTGTCAGAAGGACATACAAAAAAAAAACACATTTGAATCCGCTATCATCCAATTTATCTGCCGCTGAATTACCTCACAGAATATCTTTGGTGCCAGATCATGTGAAAAGCTCCCGATTATTATGCGTGTATCTAGATCCTAAATATATAGAGCATAAAAGCAAACGGGCATTAATAATAATGGGTACACGTTAGAATGGCAAAACCTATATACTCGTAGCATCCTTAATTGATCCTTGAAATCGGTTTCAGCGAATGTGATTGTTGCGGCACACGAAATATTGGCCGTTTCCAATTCTGTCACCAGATCGTTAACGGCCAATGAGTGAATTTCCTCGTTTTGTGAAAATGTCGTTACGGTGTCCCATCCGAATCGTCTGATAAACGCAATACGTGCCGGATTATGGGATGAGTCCGGTGCAACGGTTCGATAAAATAGCGGAAACTCATTTCGGTCGCTAAGCGCCGGTGATGTTGACCCAAATGAAACCTGAATAAATATTTGTGTATCATAAATACAGGCACAATTTAAATTCTAATATTTTGTAATTTTAATAATTGTAATTTAGACAAATAGTCCACACAAGGCTGACCTGAACGATGTTCCAGTAGGGCACCACTTTGGCGAGGCTTTCGGTGACTTCCGAGCATGCAGAACCGAGCAGCATAACCATTCGTGTGGAATGCTTTGTGTAGAGCGCATGAAAGAATCCATCGACACCAACGCCTGGATCACACTGCGAAATAAATATTTAAATTTAGAATTCCTAATGTTTTTGTTTCTAAGGTATATTTACAATTTAGGAAAAACAATTCATTCTTTATGAGAACACACGCACTTCTCGCTGAATACAAAGAGCTTCGTCCTGGTATCCGGGCGAAGAAGCGACCCATCTTATTGGTAATGTTATTATGTATGCAAATGCACACCAAGTGCAAATCTTTAAGATCATGCATTTAGAATGAAGATTCAAGGGTAAACACCCACACACACACACACACTCGCGCACGTCGTTATACTTTTGCTTCGTTACGAGAGAGTATATATGCATATATATTTAAGATAATAATATATATACGGAAATAACGTTTCGTGGCAGAATAACAGGCTAAAAGGTGCGAAGAATACACACACACAGACACACACACTCGAGTTGTGCACGGCTTTTCTTTTCTCGTCTGAAATATAAATGTGCTTCCGCTGAGACCGAAACAGGAGCTGCGCGTCGGCGAAGGGGGCGGGCGGGGGTGGTGAGGAAATGTTCGAGCGCACAAAAACATAAAATATGAACTGGTATGGATTTATTCAAATATGCGACATCAGGCGAACACAATATTGCTGGAGCAGGAGAACAATATTGTATGCATCGTACATTTACACCACTTTGTGTCTTTGGGTTTTATTATTGTTTCAAGGAACTTATGCTATATTTGTATAGTGCATTTTGAATGCATTGCAGAGAACAGTAAAACAGAGAGAATCTTACATAAATGCTTGAGAGCTCGATATTAGTTGATTTGCATACATACGATTGATTTATTGAATAATATATAAATTTAATTTTATATAAATTACTCGTAATTCCCAAATACGAAATTTCCCGAAAAACCAAATGAGAAAATTCACCCGAAAACGATAGATCACAGAAAACGACAGTTCTTCGAAAAATGAAATGCCTCGGAAACGAAAGTTCCCCAAAAACGTAAATTTTTTTCGAAAAAAAACTCAAATGCGACAATTTCCCGAAAATATGATTTATTGAAAACGACAATTTCCCGAAATGGACCAATCTTTGAAAACAAAAATTCACCGAAAACGACAATTTCCAAAAAAATTTCCCAAATGAGATAATTTCCCGAGATCTGAATTTTCCTAATCTGAAATTTTTGAAAACAAAATTTTGGAAAATCCTGGACAATCCTTTGAAAACAAAGTTCCACGAAAGGGACAATACGCCCGATAACGACAGTTTCTCGAATACGACAATTACCCGAAAACGACTATTAACCGAAACAACAATTCACCGAAAACGACAGTTCACTGAAAACGACAATTTACCCGAAAACGTTAATTTCTCCAAATCGACAATTCCGGGAAAGGAAATTACCCAGAGACCACAGTTCCCCGAGAACGATAATTCTCACAAAAAAATCCCAAATGCAACAATTCCATGAAAACAAAATTTTCCGAAAACTTCAATTCTTTATTTAAAAAAAGTTCTCCGATAACTAATGTTCCCAAAATCGACGATGCCCCGAAAAGTAAAATTTCCCGTACTCCACAATTCTTAGAAAAATAATTTTCCATATGCGACAAATCTCCGAAAACAGAATTATTCGAACACGACAATCCTTTGAAAACAAAAGTTTCCCGAAAAGGACAATTCCCCGAAAAAGACAATTCGCCGAAATCGACCGTTCAGCAAATGCGACAAATCCCTGAAAACTGAATTTTCCGAAAACGACAATTCCCTAAAATAGACAATTCATAAAAACGAAAGTTCCCCGAAAGACTATTCATTGAAAATTAAAAGTAAAATTTTCCGGAAACGTCAGTTCCCAAAAAACGACCTTCTTCGAAAAAAAAATTCTAAATGCAACAATTCCCCAAAAAGCGAATTTTTGGAAAACGACAATTCCCTAAAATAGAAAATTCTTTGAAAACGAATGTTCCCCCCAATAGGACTATTCCCCGAAAAAATCAATGAAAATGACAATTGCCCGGAAATTTCTGAAAATGGAAATTCTTTAAAAACGATAGTAACTACAGTTCCCTAAAACTCTTTTCGCCGTAAAGTAATATTTTTCGAAATCGACAATTCCTCATAAAGCTAAATTCCCCTGAAACCACAGTTCCCCGAAAACGACAATTACCCTAAAACTATAATTCGCCGAAAACGACTATTCGCCAATATCAACAATTCGTAGAAAACGTAAGTTAACCGAAAACGATAGTTCACTGAAATCCAAAATTCACCTAATACACAATTTCCCCAAATCAATAATTTCACTAAACAAAATTTCCCAAAAAAACCTTTCGTCGATTTCGAACGATTCCCCAAAAAGTAAAATTCCCAACATTCTATAAGTCTGCAAAAATATTTTTCCATAAGCAACAATTTCCCGAAAACAGAATTTTCCGAAAATGACAATTCTTTGAAAACGAAAGATCTCCGAAAAGGACAATTTGGCGAAAACGCAATTCCCCGAAATCGAAAATTCTTCTAAAAGCGAAATTCGCCGAAATCGATAATTCTCCCTAAAATAATTTTCCAAATGCGATAGTTCCCCGAAATCAATTTTTTTCCGAAGCACACATTTTAAAAAACATAATTTTCCGAAAAGATAAATCTTTGAAAAGAAAGTTCCACGAAAACGACAATTCGCCCGAAAAAGACAGTTTATCGAAAACGACATTTCTCCGAAAACAACGAAAATTACAATTAACGGAAAACGACGATTCCCCGAAAACGACTATTAACCGATAACGACAATTTCCACGAAAACGACAATTCACCCGAAAACAACAATTCCCCGAAAAGGAAAAGTCGAAAATTCGCCAGAAACAACAATTCGCCGAAAACGACAGTTCACTGAAAACCAAATCTACAATTCCGTGGAAACCACTGTTCCCCGAGAACGATAAATCTCCATAACCAAATCGAAAACAGAATTTTACGAAATCGACAATTCTTTGAAATCAAAAGTTCACCGAAAAGGACAATTCCGTGAAAACGCAATTCCCCGAAATCGAAAATTTCTCGAAAAGCAAAATTCTCCGTAAACGATAATTCTCCATTATGTTATTTCCTAAATTTATCGAAATCATTTTTGAAAACATATTTTCGTAAAACGACAATTTTTTTAAAAAAAGTTCCCCGAAAACGAAAATTTGCCCGAAATAGACAGTTCACTGAAAATGACAATTAACTGAAAACGGCAATTCTCCGAAACAAGATTACCCGAAAACTACAATTCTTTGAAAACGAAATTTTCCCAAAATGACAATTACCCAAAAACGCAACTCCACAAAATCAACGATTCTCCGAATAGTAAAGTTCACCGAGTTCAAAAATAATGCGAAACATAAATTTTCATATGTAACAATTCCCCGAAAACAGAATTTTCCGAAAAACGACAATTCTTAAAAACAAGAGTTTCCCAAAAGGTACAATTTCCCTGAAAACCCAATTCCACGAAATCGACAATTCCTCCAAGAGCAAAATTCCCCGAAAACGATAATTCTTTATAAAATAATTTTCCAAATGCGATAATTCCCCAAAATCAGACTTTTCAATGCAGATATTTTCAAAAGCAGAATTTTCCGAAAACGACAATTATTTGAAAAGAAAACAACAATTCGCCGAAAATGACAATTTTACCCGAAAACGACATATTAACGAAAACTACAATTCTTCGAAAACGACAATTACCTGAAAATGAAAATTAACAGGAAATGACAATTCTCCGAAAACTTCAATTACAGTTTTCGGTCGTTGTCGTTTTCGGAGAATTGTCGTTTCTCGTTAATTTTTATTTTCGGGACTATTACTGAAAACGACAATTCACCGAAAGCGACAATTCACCCGAAAACGACAGTTACCCGAAAAGGACATTTTACCGAAAAAACAATTCGCCGAAAAGGACCGTTTGCCGAAAACGACAATTCCCCTAAAACACAATTTCCACAAATCTACAATTCCCCGGAAACCACAATTCCGCGAGAACGATAAATTTTCAAAAATATTCCCCACAAACAGAATTTTACGCAAACATCTATTCTTTCAAAACAAGAGTTCCCTGAAAAGGACAATTCCCTACAATTCCCCTAGATCGACAATTTCCCGAAAAGCTAATTTCACCAAAAACACTTTCCCCGAAATCGACATATCCCCAAAAAAGAAAAATTCCCCCAATTCGACAATTCTGCGAAAAATAATGTTCCATTTGCGACAATTCCCTGAAAGCAGAATTATTCAAAAAACGACAATTCTTTAAAATCGAAAATTTCTCGAAAAACAAAAATCTCTGACAACGATAATTCTCCCTAAAATAATATCACAAATGCGACAATTCCCCGAAATTATAATTATCTGAAGCAGAAATTTCCGAAAGCCGAATTTTCCGAAATCGAAAATTCTTTGAAATCGATAGTTCCCCGAAAATGACAATCACGCCAAACACAATACTTCGAATTCGAAAATTGGTAAAAAGAACAAAATAAAGAAACAAACAAACAAAAGGGTAACACTAAAATGCCTAAGAACAGCGACGCGAAAATCAAAAATACATCCAAATTTTTATAATCCGAAAGAAATTTCCTCTTTTCAATATGGTATTCATTTAAAAATCAGTAAAGTGTATTATATATGTTTGATTTTTGTATAAATCCATATAAAACCCTATATATCGTAAAATATATATTGAATCAAGGCTGTTTGATTTTAAATGTTTTATCTTATGTATTTATATTAAAAATGGTGAAAAATAATATAACTGATATTTATTTATTATTAAAAAAATAACAGAATTATTTTGCATTATGGTTTGAAACACGGTGCGCTCGCCGCAAAGCATCACTAACAATAATTAGGGATGTACTAAAACCTAAACATTACGAAATGTTATTTCCTTGTAATTACCCTTTAAGGAACTTGATGAAATTTAGTATAAATCGACCTTTTTAAATATTTTTTGGAGGGATTGTGTTTAGGGGAATATAATTTTAATCACGTAAATCTATAAGGCAAAAAATAACGAAAAATAAAACTACATTTACTAGGGTTATACATAGTATGGATAACAAAATTAGGAAAGAACATTTAAGCTATATTTTGACGTCTTTTATTTCTCTCCCTTAATTTTTTTCTTTCTTTGGGTTTCAATCCGGGTACTCGAGTACCCGGGTAATTCTATAAATTTTCGAGTACTCGAATACCCGGGTAATTTGATCGAGTAACCGGTTATCTTTCTAAATATTGTGACTACATCATTTTCGCGGCACTTTATTTTCTTTATTTTGATTTTTCAAGAACCACACTATACATTTGGCACTAGGAGAGATAATTCACAAACTAAAATCAAATGGCTAACAAATAGTTCTATCTGATTGTGAAGAGTAAGTCCGATGATGAAACGTAGTCCGGGCTGAAATTGAAGATGAATCTCAAACTTAAATGCTTGTGTTTCATTTTGATTACGAAAACAATTTATTTATCATATTAACAACGCTTTAGCCGAACTTAAGATTGATATATTTAGCGATGCGAAGGTCGGTCATCTCAAAGATAACTTTCACTAAATGCCACTAACTGCCAACGGATTTTTTTTTTTTCAAAAATAAAAGAATAAATACTCTGTTATCTGATAAATTCAGAAACTCTTTTAAAAACTCTTTAATGATGTACCTAAAGAATGGAGTGTGTCCGAAATTTAATGAAAATTTCTACTACTCGCCAAAATGTGGTTGGAAATCTTTTAAACTAACGTTAGTTAGTTGACCGAGCGCGTTTTTTCTGTGGCATAACATTTTATTACTAAAATAAATAGTCGAATGAGCAATTATATTGGAAAAAGTAAGAAAAATCACGAAAAAATAAAAATACCCGGGTTAACCGGGTTACCCGGGTAATTTCAATAATCAATACTCGATTACCCGAGTAGTTGAAGAATCCCTACCTCCATCCTATTTTTTTCAAAAGACACGATTTTTACTTTAAACTTTGATACTTTAAAAATGATTTCGTAACCAAATCCTTTATTTAACATTTCTCAAAATAAGTTTTCGTGAGGAGGCGCTAAAGTGAAATAATATCTAACATTTGTTTTGTGCTTTTTTAATTTTTATTTGGCGAAGTTGATACTATATAGGCTTTATACCATATTTATGTAAAGAAATATTTGGGCTACACGGATATTAGCAATGTGGCTATTTGGCTTTATAAGATTTGTGTGTTGCAAAATTTCGGTATTGTGATTTCAAAGAAATATGTAACGAGTCATTTTAAAAAAATCAGTATTTCTTATCCTAGCTTTCTTCATTTGGTATCAAACTCATTGACTTAATAGTTTTACGCAGTTTCTGACAAACATCCAGAACTTTCAAAAATTTTGATCCAAAGGTAACAAAGCATTTATCAGATCATGATCCTGACTTCATTTAATTATATTCGATCTCATAGATTTTAAGGTAATTAAATTTCACTTATACAGCCTTATAAATATAGAATTATTTGATATACATTGTTTACTAGTTAAAATCTAGTTATTCTTTTTTTCTACAAATTATTTCGACAATAACTGAATTTCGAGCTACATTCAAACATTTGCGATTATAAATCGATAATAAATCGATAATAAATCGATTATAATCAATGGGTCCAAATTGAGACCTGCGTTCGTTCGTCTCTTTGTCGAGAGACGTATATTCCAACATCTAAATTGATTATAAATCGAATATAAATCGGATTTTAGATTTATATTCAAGCCTTTAGATAGAAGGATTTCGTTTATGAAGTAGCTCGATTCATGTAGTTTTAGAGTTTCTTATATCTGAGGTACTACTATTTTAGATCTAGGATCTAGTAGAATTAGAGAATCATTATTTTTGGG
>JAAAKO020047589.1:0-11450 GCA_010015015.2 Bolitophila cinerea
TGCAATCCTGCAACAATGAGTTTGTATATTTGATGGCGGCATTCAAGATGAAGTACATTTTTGTTAATTTTTTTTGTATCGAAACTCATTCCGACGATAATTTCAGTAACATTCTAGACGTTTAGAAGTTGGTATGTAGCCTCTGATTTACCTACTCCCGATTTCAACTTTGCAAAACCAATAAACTTATTAATTGCATGTCCCGTAACGACTACTGCTAAACGTTCAGTAATACTTTTTACGTTGTGTCCCTTTTCTGCGGTTGTATTCTTCACCATCTTCCCGTCCCAATGAATCACCAAAGGGCCATGGGAAGTTATAGAGAATTCTACCTGTACTTTGTCACATACTGTCGTTTGGAGATCCAAACGTTTCCTTCATATAGTGGAATGGGAAAATGCTGATTCGTGAAGGTCTTCTCCATTTGCCCTAGCAATAACTGCAAGTAGCATCGTACATTTTCCATCTGATAAATTTATTCGTTCCAATGTCAAAGCAACGTCCGCTCTGAATTTAAAGTATCATTAATTAATCGTTTTTTCTTTGCAGAGCTTTGCTGTGATTCCATTCTCTTTTTATAATACATTGGAATCTGGACATCATATGAATCTGATTCAGATCCAGTGCTGCCTTGTGATAATGAAGAAGAACTTAATAAATCATGCATTCCATTTCCAAATTTTCTGCTGCTATTTCTTTTCTCAATAGTTCAAGTCTAGTGCGTTCTTTGGTACGCTGTTCCTTTTGCGGTTTTCGCGCTGATCTTTTAAGAAATCCAAGGCTTCCTTAATGTTCAAATGAAAAAAATACAAATAACATCAAATAGACTCTATCTTCGACATCGCTTATAGAGATACAAAGTCTCTGACGATCTCTATTTACTTTTCTTAAGTAGTTTATATTCATCGAGAAGTTTTTTCAACTTCTCTATTACGCCCCTAGGTCCCACAAGGGTTTACAGGATTTTTTTTTGTTATTTAATTCTTGATTATTAATTTGATAAAAAGTAGATAAACATTTAGTTACCAGATAAAAACTAGATGAGTTGTACACCGTTTCTTCACGATACACTGAATTATCAATCATCATAATATGACCTTTTGAATGGTACCGTAACTTTTCAGTGATGAAGAAAATAAAAATGCATTTTTATGATCTTTTATATTTTTTCCGAACTACAATATTGTATAATATAATTTTATTGTAAAATAAGCCGTTTCGGAGTAAATTCTATAAACTACAAAAAAAAACTTTAAAATACTTATAAATTCAAATTTATAAATTAATTTGGACAATTAATATGTTTTTGTCAGCACGGTTTTTTAACTATAACAGTTTTTAACCCATTTTTAAATATAATAAAACCGAATATAGACATGAAGAGAAACCTTTTTTAAATAGTAATTTTTTTTATAATATATATATATTTTATATAAAATTTTAGGATTATATTAATTTTTAATTTTAATTAATTTAATTTAAATTTATTTTAGGACAAATTAAAAAAAAATCTGCACATTTCATATTTTTAGGAACATATATATTTATTTTATGTTGCACAAATTAATATTTCTATCAGCACATTTTTTCAAAACTGTATTTAAACAGTAATTTATTTTATTTATTTATTTTCATCAAGATTTGGGGTTTTTATAATTGTATCTGCAATTTTTCCTTTCCTTTATTTTTAAAGTCTAAATTTTACTTAAATCATTTTAAATAGAAAATAATTTAAAAAATCACAATTAACAAATAATAATATATGTATATTTATATATATTGCGCTATTCTATTAAAATTTACCCCGTGCGAAGCAGGGTATTAAAAGCTAATTATATCATATAAATAAATAATTTATTATAGCAAAAAAACAAGCAACTGGTAATCTTTGTACAGAATTTTCATCAGGTTTTAATCCGCCTTTAAATAATGTAGAACAACTTTATTTATCAAATCAACATTAGATAATTTAAACACAATTTAAACCCGAAAACTGAACTTTAGAAATGGGAAAAGTTTGCCTTACTTTTTTAACCATATCTCAAATAAATGATATCGTTGAGGTATGAGGTTTTTTACAGATTTGTCCGATTAAAAAAATAGACAAATATGAGACTGGTAATTAAGCCATTTCAAAGTAAATTAATATTGATATTAATATTAAAACGAAAAATAAAAAACAAATATTAATTTTAAAGTCTTTTGATTATCAATAAGACATTAAAAAAAGTATTTACAATACAAAATACATAGTATTTCTCAAAGTTGGATTTTTAATTCTGTAGATTTTAAATTTAAATTTAAAATTGAAGTCAAGACCAAAACTTCTCAATTACATATATATAAAAATAAATATTTACAATTAGCGTGTTAGGTCTGTTTTATCCCGATTAAATTTAAGGTTAATTAAAGGTCCATAGAAATAACAACAACTTAAATCCATCAAAATCTAATAAAAAAATATATATATACATGTGATACTTAATTTAAAGCTTACGCCCACCGTTTACTTAGATTATTACATAATCTTTTACATTAAGTTATTATTATTATAATCCAATTTAAAAATTGGTTGTTTTTGTGTTTAAAATTTGTGAGTATGACAAAGTGTGAGAGTGTACATTATTATTAAAAAAATTAAAGCTTCTAGCGAGTACAATTAAATCATGCATATCATCATTTTAACGTTACAGGTCATATTTGATAGATTCATGTCATATATTTAAATGAGTATAACACAAACAGTTACACGTCCGGCCGGCAGACGCTCAATTTTAAATTTGTTTTGTACATTTGTTGTGTAAAAAAATATGGTTAACTAAAAATAAAACAATTGTTTTTATATAAAATAAAATATCTCGCAAATCCACACCGAATCAAACACGCTTATGAAACTCCACCCAGAATCCCTTCTTAGCATTCGGAGAGAATCCATTCGCCAGCTGCAGCGGATCTTGAGTACGGGCACACCGCATCATCTGGAACCTTTCCAAGAGATAGAAAAACAATATTTTCGTTTCCATCATCGAGAATCGAGTTGCGATGCAATTCCGGGGACCCAGTCCAAACGGTAAATAGCATCCGGAATCAATGAGCGGTCTGTTCGTTTCGTTAAAACGCTCCGGATCGAATCGCATTGGATCGGGGTAATTTTTCGGATCTCTATGAATTGCAAAAATCGGAACAAAGATTCCAGTTCCCGTTTCGATTTTCACCAGATTGCCATTATTGTCTAGGACCGTCGCTCGATTGGCAATGCGATCAATGTACGGTGCTAAAGGCCATTTACGTAGAACCTCAGAGATTACCATTTCCATGTAATGCATTTTGTGTAGTGCTTCATAAGTCAATGGACAACCGGAGAGTTCCTCTCGAACGGCCACTATCTCGTCGTAGAGTTTGTTCTGTATGTCCAGGTTCAGGGCTAGTTCATGTGACATACAGCACAGCAAAGAGGTGACCGTCTCGTATCCAGCGAAGAAGAACAACATAACCTGGGCCACGAGGTCAGTGTCAGAAAATTCTAGAAATAAAAAAATATAATTATTTTAAATCAATAAAAACGAAACAAAAACCTACTATTTTCTATGTCCACCTCAATTGCATCACAGTCTTTATCATTAAATTGACCATGTAGATTTCCAGATTGCGCTTGCATCAATAAATGTATCATGTCATGACGAACAATTCCATTCTCCTTCCGGAAGGCTATGTTCTCGTGAATAATCTGTTTCAAGAATCGTTCGTCTCTGCGACACACGATCTTAATGCGTAAAGCATTCATGATCCGTGGAATACTTGCGTAGCCCAGAAGCTTTAAAATGAACCAAATGTTATTGGTACTAATCGATTTTCCGGTCATATAGAAATTGTTGTTCGGATCTTCGAGTGAATCCACCTCAATGCCAAACGCACAAGTGCCAATGACATCATTAGCAAATCGTGAGAAAACGTCTTTCATTTCGTAGATTTTCGGCTGATGAGCCGTCTCGTCTACCAGGTGCTGCACAAATGTTAGACTGCATTTACTCATTAGCGAGAACATTAGACGCATCTTGCTACCGGTAAACGCTGGACTGAGCGTGGCTCGCATATCCTTCCAGTGTTGACCCTTAATGAAAAATAAATTCTTTGCTATTAACGGATCCGTTTGTTCGGTAACATTGTTTCGGTGATTGATGAAGCTCTCGTAGTCCCGGATGCACACTTGTTTTATGAGCTCTGGCCCACGAATCACGTATAACGGATATCCACCCACATCGTAGATTCCAATTAGTTGTTCATCCGGATATCGATTGCATAAACGTATGAAAAACTGTCCGATGTGTTCTAGGCCAAGTAGGAATCGATATTGACTTCCCAGGACGGGTAGCCCTCGCGTAAATCGAACACCGCGCACTTTGAAGTAGTTCCACTCATGAAATATTAACCAAGACACGTACACGGACAGAATGAAGATTAGCACACAGATTAGAATGTTGAAGATTGTCATTTTGCATTAAATTTACACATAAACATTTAGATAGCAATTTGAGTAATTTTATTACACTATATAATATTTTATATTATTAGCACAGTTATGCCGTGTTTTATGTTATGGTTTTACTTGCTCCGTTTGATTAAATCTGTATGTATTCTTTTACTGTTTACCGTGCTATTTATACACTTTACAGTTAGGTGCCCATTCTCATAATAGTTCGTCAATTTTTTTAACTCTCGCTCAAATGTACAATAACTTTATTTTATATTGTGTATTTATAAAGATTAAGTAATAGGGGTGATTTAGAGGTTATAAATCAAGATTAAAAATATATTAAAAAATATAAATATAAACATATTTTTTTAAAAAGATTTAGATTTCTTCTTAAAAAAGTATTTTTTTGAAAATATTTTTTTTACTTAAATTTAAAGTAATAAAATCAGAATTTGACGCAGCTGAGCAGAGCTTTTTAAATTAAAGATACAACTTTTGTCAGGGATAAATCCCAATAAAATAACAAATCAAAAAATATATTCCAATAAGAAAATTGAACGAACCTTGTATATAAAATAAAATAAAATGTTTTAAAATTTTTATTTTTTTTATTTTAAGGGAGTATAATCTATTTTCGGAAGTCACAAAATTTTTTAATTTATTTTTGAAAAGTAACCATTAAGAATGGATAAATCTTTATTAAATTTTATCAGTAATTTGCTTATAACTTTTGCGGCTGTCTATTGCTGCCCGTTAATGTAAGATTGTTTTTCAAGGTATAATACTTAAAATAATACTTAAAAAAAAAATAATAATGGCACCATTTTTCAATATTTAAAATTTCCATGGTGATTTATCTATTACAATTATATGAAATATTTTTCAATTTTAATTATCAATCAGTGGAAGTTTATAATAAATAAAACAAGTTTCAAAAATGGTTATGTTTAAATTTGTATTAACTTACAAATGCATGCAATTTTTAATGACGTCAAAATACTATTAATGGCCAATTTTATTTATCCAAAATGCACTGTGCGACTTCAAAGAAGTTTAAGACAGTCCTTACATAAGGATTATCCATAATTAGATATTATGACGTTTTCAAATGGTTATTATGTCCTTTTAGATGTTATTTCAATTTGGACATTATGTAGGCGTAAAATAAACAAAAAGTGCTATTGTATATTAAACAACGATCAAGATAAAATTTAGATAACATCATTACTAACTTATTTATTTTATAAATTTTCAAAAAGGAAATATTTTATGAGTTTTTTGTGTGTTTATACAAATGCATTGATAAACATGTTGGCTGAATTTTCTAGTATATACATGTTCTATGGCAAAAGTAGTCTCTATTCTGTAGTATGACCTGATGATCATAGAAATCAAGGTCATGAACAATTAAATTTATAATTATATCAAAATATCCTTTTTGTCATACAAAGAATAGCGAAACTAGGGTCTAAAACTCAAACTCAAAAAATATTAGAAAATTTGCTCTTTAATGTCCATTATTTTAAAGAAATCAATAAAATAAAAAATTAAATAAAGAAAATATGTTTCACAAAAAAAAGTAGTTTAACGCCAAACAAAAAATAAAGAGCACAATGGGTCCAAATTAAGACCTGCGTGCGTTCGTCTCTTTATCTAATAATATACGTCTCTTAAATAAAGAGACATTAAACTAAACTAAAAATCATTAAAATTAAAAATAATTTCAAAATATTCTTTTTTTTATACATGTTCCCATACAAAGAAGTCTGAAATATCGGGTCTGGCTAGACAGAAAATGCATTCAAATGCCAGTTTTTCGGGTCCCGTCCAGGAAAATTTTACTAGATCATGTACCCGAAATTTTTGGACCCGGGTACCCGGTTTTGTTGTAGTATGCCTAATTATCATAGATATAACATATATGTGCCATTTACCTTCTTATATTAGGTTTTTCTAGTACTATTTTCGCAAAGTATTTTTTTGTGCATTTTGTTTAGTACTTTTAGCTTTTTGTAAAAAATAATAGGATTCTAAAAAATATCTCTTGGCGGCGGTATTTTGCACTTTTTTTGATTTTAATTGATCTTTCACGAAAACTTCTTCTTTCATGTTTTTCCTGTTTATCTTAAAGTCTTTGTTTGTTTGTTTTATATGAATTAATTATTGTATACATCAGTGGGGGTCAACCTGCAGCCTGCGGGCCAGCCTTTTTATAACTATTTTGATTAATACAAAAATGAAGTAAATGAGAGCTTGTATGGATAAGGTCATATTAAAATCATCATTTTCACAACTGCAGCCAACATCTCTGCATACCTTTTAATTTTACAATTTTAGTTTTTACATTTAAACAAAAATTTAAAGAGTTTTTTGCATAGCTGCTAACATTCAAAATAAACGTATATTTTTAAACGCGAGTTTAGAGATAATAATACTCAAAATTTCCATTATTAAATAAAAGCTAAAATTAAAATATAAAAAAATCACAAAAAAGAATGTTTGTACTTAAATAAATAATAAATGTTCCCAAAAAAAACTTATTTTGGACACTATTTTTTTATTTTTTTTTGATCCTGATTCGCGGAAATAATTAAATTACACAATTATTGAGAGATTGAACAATATAAATTGTACAACAAAAAATACAAATTTCTAAATTTAGCAAAAAAAATGCAAATATTTATATTCAAAAATGAAATTTAAAACACAGATAAAAATCAGGATAATCAGTTAAGATCCTCTACAACAAAAATTAAAGTATTGAAAGTATAAACACATCTCTCTCCAAATAGAAAATTCGCTCCTTAAAAAGTGCTTCCCTAAAACAACAGTGGTCACCAAAACAAATGCTCCAAAAACATAAATGAATGTTCACATGTTAGGTGGAAATTTTCATATTATTTTTTTTTTTATAATTTTTTTTTTTTTGGTGAACATTTTAATTGTATTCTCATATTTTTCCTACAAATTGACTGAACCAAATTGTTCCTAAGACGTACCGGTATTTAATTAGAGATCTTCAACACATATTTTTTTAATTTTCATGTAAATGTGAAGTTTAATGAAGTATAAACTTTTATCAGCTGTGGTTACCTTAAATTAACGTAAAATTGCAAATATATTCTATAAATTTTTGACCTATTTAGTTAACTTTATTGTTAAGAACATAAACAGATATTTCATCTAGAATGTAAAATTTAACTAATACAATGCTTGCAAAATATATGAGAAAAGATATTTTTTCTAACCCTAGGGACAAGAGATCCTTTTTTTAAATTCTTTTCCCACCCCGAACCCATGATTTCAGATAAAAAAACAAATAATAAAGTATTATAATAAATAAAATGTGACATAATATAAAATTCTAAGCTAAATTATTAATAATTCTGTTATTTTTCCTTTTATCGTAAAAAAATCAAAGCTTCGAGTATATAACCTGCATATCTCAGTCATTTCCGAGAAAATCTACTTACTCGCAGTGTTAAATATATATATATATATATATAATATTTAAAGAAAATACCTCCGGGAAACAAGCAACACAAATGGAGTTTTTTTTGTAAGATGGACTGTTAGAAAAAACAACAGGCGAACATACACACTAGTCTTAAGGTATTATAGTTTTAAGCGCTAAGTGAAAACTTAATGGCTTCTCTGTGCGAGAAAATGTCAAGTGAAATGTTGTATCTTGTTACGTTATACGCGCAAGAAATTGTATAATGTATAATACAGGGTGAGTATTTAAACCTGAAACTTTAAAATATATATTATACTTCGATAAATACTGTGGGGTGCTTATTTTGAAATATATGTTCGACATAAAACATACTTATTTGTTAGCCTATAATAATAATGGGCAAACAAAAATGGGGATTTCCATTTAAAAAAAATGAGTTTACATCATTTTACCGACTGCAGCGCCACCTGTGATGTAACATTCATCGCCAACTTATAACCTCTTTTACTTCGGACATGTTTAATAAAAAAAATCTAAAAAACCTATGTATGATATATCAGGTTATAATACACACCCTGTGTATACTCTCTTTTAATAATGTTATAGAATAGTTAGTATTATGCAGTGGCGTCTCGTCTATTGGGGCATTCTGAGGCAATGCAATCCCACGTTATAAGATTTATAATATGTATTTAAAAGTTTTTAAAATACATAATAATAAAAAGTTATATTATTCTAAAGTAAACGTGATGGTATTGAAATCCCAAAAAAAATATATAAATTTCAAATAAAAAAACATACATAAGGGTTACAAATTCACAATTTTTACAATAGCGATAGAAATTGGCCAGGCAGATTGCAGAATTTCTAATAAAAAAGCCAAACAATAAATATGAAACAAAAAAATTGAAAAAAATTTAAACAAAAAGTATTTTAGAATGTTTTAATAAATATTGAAAATGAGATATAAATTTATACTAAAACCTTTTTTAACCATTTATTGTCTCTTTTCAAAATTGAAGTGATAAAATTTTGGCTTGTTAAAAAATCCGCAGGCACAGTTTTTAATTTTAACATTGGGAAATAAAAAAAACGTTGTTACATAAAAAAACGTTGGAACTAAAAAAAAACGTTGAGACATTAAAAAAACGTTGGGACATAAAAAAAGTTTCGACTTAAAAAAACGTTGGAGACAAAAACGTTAAAACCTACAAAAAAAGTTGGGTCATAAAAATAACGTTGGCACATCAAAAATATGTTGAGACATAAATAAGTTGGGTCAAAACAAAACCGTTGGGACATAAAAAAACGCTTAAAAAAATGTCGGAACATAAAAAAACGTTAGTGCATAAAAAAAAGTTGGGACATAAAAAAATCGATAGGACACATGGTAGATTTTTTGGGAACTCTTTATTATTTATTTTATTGTTTTTTGTATACAAAAATAAGAAATTTTACATGTTAAATTTGTTAAACACTCCCCCCCCCAGAAATTTATGAGTTGGCACCACTGGACACCACTGGTTAAATGTATAATGTTTTTCATATACAATATATATATATATTTATATATATAAATAAAAATAAAACTGTATATACGCTTGCGGTCGGATTTCGAAAAATATGAGCACGACAGTTTATTGCAGGAAACTTTAACGTCTTAAGTGCTTTTCAGATGTAATAATACTTAACTGAAGTGAACGCGAGTTATAAGCTTTGCGAGAGTGGCGATAGAAACCGCTGAATATGAAATAATTTTAAATTGGAACTTATGCTGTCGCAGTAATCAAATTAGAGCTTCAAATAGAACAAAAAAAGGATTATTAATTTGGCGACGACGGACGTCCGTACTTACCGCTTTGATGTTTTTCAAGGAAATATAAGCGCGTGTGTATACATAACAAGCTTAAATGTACGGATATATTTGACAATAAAGTATAGGTACAGAGACATTCAAGAAAACCAGGTACGTGCGGATTTAGAGGAATGGCAATTTCCCTTAAACCGAATCCGATGTTCGGAGTAAATTATAAAGCCTTGGTGCCTATATGATACGAGATCCAGCTGGTCATTGTGTGTAAAGCGATTTGCACTGTTTTGGCCACCCTCAATATTTAATCTCCAAAACTTAACCGTGTCTATTCGGGCTGTAACAAGATTTTCGGGATGTACTTCTGGTGAATTATTCAAAAGATAGGAACTAGGAATACGATGTTTTGCTGACCATACCGAAGCAAGTGTTTCATGTCCTTTGAATTCGTATGCATTTTTTACATATTGTGAAAACAAGTTTACAAGGAAAATAAAAATAAATTATGTATTAAAAAATAGACAATTTAAGTTTATTTTAATGTTCAGTTCAAGAAGTACAATAATAAATATGTGGTTTGTACAGTCCGAATTATGGAGTAAGGAATTGAAGAACCACTACATAAAAGAAAGAAATTATATATTTTCTCTGTAAATTGTATTTATGCTTTGCTTCCGTTAGAAAAGTGTCGCTCATCATCCCAGCACGTCACGAAGACACTTTCGCTGCCACACGCAGAGCTTTCTTAAACGACTTTATTACAACATTAAAAGGCGCATCAAAACATCGCACGAATAATAAATTATGTTGTGAGCATAGTATCTATACATTTACGCTATTCTATGTATTTATGCTTGAAATTCGTTGGCGTCGGTGCCACACGGAGCCCCACGTCGCCATTCCATGCTTACGGGTTTGATGGCTTCGCGCTGTGCGACGCTTTGGATAACAATATAATCCATTAAAAGAAAACTCGCGTACACTTAGGAAATCCCCGAAAAGGAAGTGAGCTATACGGCTTTTTCGGGCATCCAACTGTGCCGCTGCCTATTATCGCGCGCCTATATTCTTCAACTCTCTGTATATAGTACAACAACAAATGCATATACAAATATACATATAAATATAGAAAATAAAAACAGAGAGCTTTGCCTCCTCTCTCCTGAGCATTTAAAGTGTCTGTATTCGACGAGCTCATGCATTATATATTTGTATCTCTAGATATGTTTCGATTGCGACGAGTGAGCAGCATCAGAAGAGATTTTTCTTTATATATATATATATATATATAAATATATATTTGACAGTATTGTACAATTGCACACGTTCGGTACACATATTTATGTATTTTTTGCAGTCTTGGGAACAAACCGGCAAGATGAAGAGCAAAAAAAACTTAAAAAGCCGACAACCAGGAAAAAGGAGATTAATGGCACGTTTACAGCTTTGTATATATGCAGCAGCAGTAGCTACTGTGCCCTGCCACCGCACACAGGATATGTGCAAAAAAGCCCGTGTGTGCACATCATTTATCTTTCGAGTATCTTGAATATGTGTCTGTGTGAATTTGTACACTACCACTTATTCAAACAATGTCTTTGCCATCTGCCTGACATCACACACTGAATCCTTTCCATATATGTATATATATATATATATATATATATATATATATATATATAAATACATGGTCACATACAATATACACA
>JAAAKO020047600.1:0-11449 GCA_010015015.2 Bolitophila cinerea
GGTAGATTCCCAGATTGCGACCGTCTCTAAGAAACGGGTTATAGTACAATGGGCCCTCCTGGTGGCCTACGTGCTGGCCTAGTCTCTGTGAGACGGTCGCCCATCCCCTCATCATCATCATCATCACACACTTTATCTCCTTAAAAAATAACAACAACACATAAATAATCAAATCAATCAATTCTGCAACGCTATATAACGTTAAACTAGATTCCTTAGAGCCTCTCCTAATTAAATGCGCGCTCGTACATTAAATGCCGTTTAATTAAGACGGCACTTCGTAAGTTCCCGGGGCACACAAGAAATTACGCAATTACGCTGCGTGTAGGATAATGAATAAACGCATAGTTGAGCTGGTACATGCTTTTTGCTCTTTGATTTGTTGGTGTTGGTGTTGTTGTTGTTGTTTTGCGGTTGCGTTTTTTTCTCTTACTTTTCTTATTACATTTTTTTATGTATTTATATAGTATACAAAATGAAGTAGTACTGCGATGTACTTGGTCATTTTTATATAGCCAGGTAGGTAGGTAGGTAGATAGGTATGTATAGAAGTGTTTATACGTAATTATGCACGCCCATTTAATTGATGAGCGCTCACCCATACACAGAAGGTGTTTACGCGCTTTCGTGCTTGCCCGAGCACGCCACCACAACGCCGAGTCGAGCGCTGCGCTCGGCTGTGGTACGATGGTAATCCAAGACATAATTATTATAATGAGAAGTGTTTAGCGAGTACACATTTATGTACTTATACGCGCAAGTAGCTTAATGCGCTTTTTGCGGTAATGCTTGGAAAAAAATGTATATGTATTTTTATTAAATTATAATATATATTATATTCGGCATGCGGTCGTTTTAAGTGAGTGTAAAACCACTTGTGATACTGTGGTGTGAGAAATAAAATTGGTCGGGTTCGGGGGTTTGTGGAGTATCTCAGTATTCTCTAAAAAGTGACTGACTGGACCAAAAAAGCTAAGATATTTCTATGCCCATTTCAGGTAGAGCTTTTACATTTTATGCTTTTCAAAATAATCACTTTGATTAGTCGACTTGTGGGGATTGTGGAGTAACTCAGTGTTCTCTAGCTTTGATTCGTCGACTTGACTTGACTTGACTAAAAAGTCACTGACGGGACCAAAAAAATCCCAGATATGCCCAAAACCATTTACGGTAGTTATATTTTTTTGCTGTATAATATAATCACTTTGATTAGTCGGGTGAGGTGACATAATGTCCACGAACATAAGGACCATCAATGCAATGCTTCAAAGACGAAAACATCTATGGCCTTATTTTCACAGACATCGAAAAAAACGTGATATGTCTAATGTATATGTCCATGTATGGATCTTGAATACAGTTAGTCAAATTCAAGACAAATATGTCGAAAATAAGAGATGAACCACGTTCAGAATAGACTTAGTAAGAAGTCAGCTATCGCATTTAGAGCTCCCCGATAACGATTTAGCTTAGATTTCCACTTTGCCAAAATTCAATTTAATACAATGATGACTATACTCAAACCACATTCAAATGACAAAGTGACCAAATTAAAATTAAAAATAAAGCCTAGGTAATTCAGACTGTCGTGCATTGTAAAATTGCCTAAAATCTCAAACTGACTTTATGAAATCCATATTTTGGTCACCTATATCAGAGATACTGTAAAACATTCGTGGAAATGGTGAAAGAGACAGATTCACCATGTAAGCCACTGAGTGGACCCAAAGTGCTTTAAACCGTATTCTGAAGTCGGTCGACAGTCGACAATTGTACATAAAAAGAGAAGGCGAAGTAAGCCTTTAGTTGCTGGACTCTCAGCAAGGAAGCAATGAATTGAATATTCAATTTTCACACCGGAAGGTCGGAATATCCTAGTAGTGAGGAAACGGCAAACCAAACTAAGCTCATGTCGCTTTAGAAGGACCACTGTCTTGGTTAGTATCGCACTACGTCTCCTCACAAACATTATTGATGTTGAGATCTTTTAACATTCGCTAAGGTATAATAACTTTGTGCCACTGACTTGGGTTCCCCCTTAATGAAGAGATGGAAAAGTGACAGGACTTCCAATGCAGATGTGCGGCTGGTTCTCATTGAAAATCCTCCAATTGCATAATGGCCGATAACCTTCTCCATCTTTGGGTCTAGTTATGTCTTGGTAGAACCAGTGGACCACAGCCCTCAAAACTTAGCGATATCCAAAAAACGATCTTGATTCAATCTTCTTGGAGCTAACCAAAAAACCTAAACCATCATACTATAGGGGTAGGTATCAAAATGGACAATTCTGTGTTTTATATAGTTTAATTCAAATATTGTGAAGTCTTCCGAAGCTATTTAAAGTAGTTTTTTTATTTGGACAGAAAGAAAGACTCCAATTCTTTCTGGCCAAATAAAAAAAGTTGAGTTGGGCATTCTTATTTATTTTTTAAAAGCTATTCATTAAAATTAATTTTGGACCCCAAGCAAAAAAAAGGTGTTTGCCCATCTGTAAAATAACTTTCTGACCAAGAAAATTGGTGGTGACCACTCGATTGACCACTTTTTGACCAGAAATGACTTCATTTACCACTCTCGGTTGAAAATGTATTACAAAAAATATTTTCCGGGGGCCATTTTCACATTTTCCTTAAGAATTAGATAGAATTAGATAGTTGAGAGGGACAACTGTTTTGTACATGATATAATACGGAAAGTTCGCTCGTGTGAGCCGCTCGCCGCATTTTAGAATTCACCTACAAGTCTAGAGGCCAACTTTGCGTTTGCACCAATCATTGCGGCAATCGATTGACCATTTTTTGAACAAAAATGTAAATAATTGTATTGATCACTCTCTTATTTCGAAATTAGACAATAGAATAACAATTGAAGTTGGTCCTAGAACTATTTTGTAAATAACTCTTTAACCGTGACTGGCAGTTCAAAGTTATTGGTGGTCAAAAACCCTTTTTTCTATTTTTGGATGCAAACGTGAAACTGGCAGCTGAGATTAAAGGTATGGCCATTTTAATGAGCACCTCCATAAAATTGGAGTTAAGAGCTCCGCACTCTGTAGAGGGTGTGGAATGGAGGAAAAATGTTATATGTGAATGCCAAAGCCTCATGAGACAAGGTTGTCTAAATTAAGATGCTTCATCCTTCATCCCAGACGACTTGGTTACGCTCAAACTTAAAAATATTTCGAGCTTTATGCAGAGATCGAAATGGTTTGAGTATGATAGTTTCTTTTAAATCCGGAAAAGCACAATGGATCCGCATTGAGACCTGCGTGCGTTCGTTTCTTTATCAAGAGACGTAACATATATTCCAACATCAATCTAATCTATATTTAAACGTAGAAAATTTTTATAATTATATGAGATACAAAATGCATTGCATATTTATGTATGTGTAATAATTATTTAAATTTTAAATTTATTTTAAATTATGTACTTAATATAATTTAAATTTTAAAATTCCTTATTTACTTTTAATTTTTAAATTTTAAAAATCACATATATTTTAATTTTTTCACGTATAGGCCTTTTTTATTTCTTTTTTAGATAATAATTTAGCCATTTATCACCTAAACATCCAGGCGCTACATAATATATATAATGATTTTCATTAGAAATGAATCTGTAGGTTTTAATTTCGGATAAAATAAATAATTCCACATTTCCACAGATTTTGCGACGATATTTCGCACTAGAAAATATGGCTTCTCCCACACACGAACCTCACACGCCGATGTATCCTCGCAACCTTGCTCTCTTTTGAGCACCCACCCACCACATACACCCTTACGCTGTTTTCCATTTCGCAAGCAAAACATTTTCTCTGTGCTGTTTTCCATTCACTCGGAAAACACATTTTCAACGAAATGCAATGGCTCGCCTCCTCGACGTCGTCATCGTTATAAAGTCATCCATGTTTCATGCTTATTTGGTTCGCCATAATTAAATTAGAATCATTTGCGCAATAAAATCAGATTGCGGTTTTTCCACTATGTAAATATGTATACATAGAATACATGTGTGCGGTATAACTGTGTATGTGTGTGTGTAAACGTTGCAGCGCATATATACACATATTTAATGAAAATGGAAAAGGAAAATTCAACCAAACCATATTTCTAGTGGGCACTCGTTTACATACGCATGCACACTCTCGCACACACACACACACACGCAAAACGATATTCATATTTATATAATAAACATATGTACGTATGTGTGTATAAAATACGCATTAAATGCGGAGGGGAAATGGAAAAACACAGCGTGGTGTGCTGTAATCCCGCGGTGCAGACGAATATAAAGGAACGGCATTTATTCGCGCAGACGTATATAATACTAGACCAACTAGCTATATATACATAGCATTATATATAATAAAAGCTTATATACTCATTCACATGAACAACAAGTACATTATTATATAAAAGGCGGTGCCTCAAGTACTTCAGGGATGAGTGCAGCTATGAGAGTGTGTGTGTTTGTGTGTTTTTGTTTTTGTGGAGTGGAAAAATATGATGCCCATATCTTGTTATGTATAGTATAGTATGTAAAATAAATATAAAATGCGCGGGGATATGAGATTTATGATTTGTGGTAGATTGGTTGCTTGAGATATTGGCTTTGGCTTATGTATTGATGGAAGAGCCTATTATTCGAGTAAATGGTAACATATACAAAGATGCGGCGTGGCGTGAGGGTTGTCCAATCATTTTTCCTTCGTCCAAGATTGCAGAAAAATAGTAAGTATAAATATAACTTTTTTTATTTTAAAAATTATAATTTTGTATACTTTAAATGCATAAAAAAAATGTTTACCTAAAAAAGGGAAAAAAAATACAATACTCAAATTAGTCGAATTTCAATTGACCGAATCGGCTTTAGATTGATTTATTCGGCCTATCGTACCATTCGGCCAATCGTGATTAGGCCAATCGTAATTCTGCAATCGTGTTATTCGGCCAAACGTGATTCGGCCAATCGTTATTTCCTAAATCAAAATTCGGCCAATTTTATAAAAATCACAATATTGTAATTTTTTAAATAAAAATTAAACACCCCCTAAAAAAATGTTTTATGTTAAAACTCTACATGCATTAGCATAAGATTGAATCAATTGGAAAGTTTATGTATAAAAATAAGCTTTTATAGCTCTCGATTTTTATTGTTATCTTGAACCGCAAAGTGCACTTGAAATTTCATATATCTCCCAAAAAAACATGAAGCTGCTAACATTTTGGAAAATATTGCCAGTTAAATTAATTAGCCTGTGCTTACAAATATTATATTATATATAAACATAACATATAATATAAAAAATATGTTACCAAAACATATTTTTGATATAATGATGAAATTATTGTAACTATTTAATCATATTGTCATTAGGAAAAAAAATGTCACAAGGAAGTAAAAATATGGTTGCAAATATATTTTTTTTTGGTTGAAATAATGTTTATTCCTAAAATAATTCCAAAAACATTTCTCTATCTCTTTTATAACAATGTTTTATAACGTTTTTTAAATATGTTTATTAAGTATCTCGAATAATTTGGTATGTGTAGCAAAAGTCTTGATGCACAATTTTTATAATTAGTACTCTATCACACTTAAGGGACCCTTTACAACATCATTTCAGTTATGTGATTGTTATTAGAAGAGTCATGCGAATCCCCATAACACCCCCAGAAAAAAGCAATTACAATTATTATTTGACAACGTGTTAATTTTTTTATATTTACTTAGGGACAAAAAAATTCAAAATAGAAACTAAACGTTAAACATTTTTATGCTCAAATTAATAAGGTATTTAAAATTCTTTCATGGTAACAAATAAATATATTTTAGGAACCATTTTTTAAAGGACCGATATATTTTATCTTTTTATATAATTTCTTCGTATATGGCTATGGGTAGATCAAAAGCTTCAGGTGCCAAGACGGTACCCCGTCCAAATCACTGCTCTAATCCTTGCAAATGTTTAGAAGATAATCCGTCTCATAGATGTTAATAATTATTAAAAAAATGCATTCAAATACAAGTAAATTCCAAGAAACTTTCAAGATGTATGAGACCAAAGGAAATGAGAATTGTATAGCCAGAAGCTGAATGAGAGCTACAAAAATGTTGTATTTGGCAGGATGTTAGGGCCGAGCCGATAATCAGGTGGGTTGGCTTGATAAGGAACTGATTAAAAAAAACTGTCACTAGGGAGTTTTAATTAGATTCTTTGGTAAAATACACGCAAAACGTGAGCATATTTTTACAGAAATGACAATTTTGTAATACAAAATTTTAAAAACGCAGATGGCAGAATTTAAAAAAAGCAAAAGATAAAAACTCTAAAATGATATGTATTCCGATAGATTTTTTTCTGGATCCGTCTATGAGAAGGGTAAGAAAGGTAAAGGAGTGTTTCGTACCAAATAAAAGTAATTATATGGAATTAGATTAATTTAATTCTTAAATAAATAACCATAAAATGCCTAGTATGTCAAATTGACACACCATTTTTGAAACGATAATAACAGACGCTTAAAAACAAGTGCTACCTATAATTGACTGCTGAGTTCTAGTCTTTTACCTTTTTATCATCTAACTCAAATTTGAATTTAAATATTTAAATACACCATTTATTTAATATCTAACACACTATCCTTAATCCTTTTTACTTAAACCTGCACTCACCGTCAAAGGTATTATTTCCTCTAACTCGCATTATGGTATTTGGGTTTGTGGGTTGATCCTCTATGGATTACGTTTTTTTTAGCAAGAAGCAAATTAAAACCATTGAGATATTAAAAATATATATATCTCTAACAAACTTTGCACCCATTTTTTTATAAGGTCAAAAAATATATTGTAGTTTTCTGTTATTAAATATAATAATAATAATCCAACTTGTTAGGTCATAGCTAGAGCATATTTGGTCCTTTTCGGTCATATTCTGCCTATTTTGGTAATATTTTGTATTTTTAGACATAATTAGTCAATTTTGTCTTTTTAGATCATTTCTGGTCATAAAAATAATTCAAAATTTGTAATTGTAAAACTTACTGATTTTATATGTGACAAAGGAAACGTTGCAACAACCAAAATGTTTTTGCGGATTATTCACATAAAAAATACATATAATAGCTTTCTAACAAAATAAACAAAAATTAGAAACGAATATTTTTATATAAAATATTTTATGTAAATTTCTATAATGTAAACTGTTTTTATCTAAATATTCCAGATTCTACAAAATATATATTTAGTAATTTTAATTATTTCATATATACTAAAACAAAAAATATTTTAAAATTCGAAATTATGATCGAAACGACTGATTATTAATTTTAAATGTATAATTCAAACCAATTCCATATTATAAACAAACAAAAAAAAAGTTAAAGTAAAAAAATTACTGTTACTATGCAAAATACTGTTAAAAAAATGGTACAGTTAACACAAAAATATGTTCTCTAAAATTGTCGCTAAATTTTTAGCACAATTTTTTTTGGTTTAAATAATATTGTCTCTTAATATAAACAAGTATTCAATGCAACAAAATAAACAAGCATTTCCCAAAAAAATGTTACCAGAAAAATACAAAAATTTCACAGTAATTTTAACATATGGGTACATTTTTTAGGCAAATCCAACCATCTGAACAACAGCAAATCCTGAATCTTTTGCCAATAGAGCATTCTTCAGGAAGGACATGTCCCCACCTGGATCTGCCAGTGGTACAACATTGGTGAATCTGATTTTTTTACATTAATACCTTTCGAATAAGCTTATATGTAAATCGGACAATATAAATTTTCTAATTAATTAGCAGGGCAACCAAAATATGTCCTAAAAGTAAGTTTAATGCGCTTAAAATTGCAAAATATGCCCTAAATATATTATATTTCTACTTAAATCTTACTTTTTAACATATATTAAATTTCTCATTTTTTTTATTTATACGTATTTACATAATTATGAAATAATGTACCTTGTAACAAATTGTTTTACATATCATTATTTAAATCCGAATAATTAAAATTAAATCATGTTTATACTTTAATATTTTTGTTGTTGTTTAATCATAATATGGAATGGATTTGAATTATCCATTCATAATTAATAATCAATAGGTTCTATCAGTATTTTGAATTTACTTAGTAGTTTTTTTAGATATTATGGCAACTCATGTTAAAAATGATGTATGAGATCAAATTTTAGGCAATCTTAAATCATGATCGCACCTAATGTAAAAATAGAAAATCTAAGATAAATCGTGCAAATAGAAAAAGACATTTTTCCTTTTTTAATATTTTATAAATGAAAAAAAATAGTAGATAAAATAAGATGTAAATGTCAAAATACAATGATCAACCTTTCAAAATAAAAAATATTTTCCATGTCTCTCTACTAAATTAACTAAATGATCTAATATATATCAAAAACTACGCAACGTTTAATTAAAATTATTCTTAAGACCGACTAAATTTCCAATAAAATACAAAATAAAAATAAAATGTTAAAACCCAACACAATTGCCAACCCTAACTATACTCCGCCCCTAAGTCACATGAATAAACAGGCAAAAATTGCATTGCAATAATTCCATATAAAAAGAGGATTTTCCGTACATTTTGTACATAACACAAACCTCTCGGCTCTCTCGCACCCTACCTCACTCACACACATATACTTATACGCTAATATACATATATATATTGTATATATATATATATAATGAATGAGTACGCGTATGTATAGAACACCCTCTCCGACAATTGTATATAAAAGGCCAATGGAGGGGAAGTTCATGCAAGTAGCCTCTAATAATAATGTCTAGGAAGTAGGGATTTTGCTGGTTAAATCAAGCCGGAACACTTGGCCCGTTACCGCGCCGCGTCTCGTCGCACCGACATCGACGTCGTTTATTCTCCATTTTACGGGTATATTAGCATAATGATGATTGAAATGTGTGCTTATTTGTTGGGAATCGTCTCTCGCGAAACACTCCGTTCCTATACTCACACACACACACACATACACACGCATACAGACACAGTTCCACATTTGCAAACATCTCGTGATGGTATGTCGTAAGGGTATATACGTGAACCTTGTTCTGGCTGTTGGTGTCTGCCATTCGTTGTGTAAACGTGCATCAGCATTGTTGACGGTGTGCGTGTACGTGAGTGGAGCTTTTTAGTGTTTTCCACCGATTTACCACCACAAATCATTGCCAGAGGAATCCTGATTTTCATTTGACGTTGAATCGCTGTGATGGACAGATGCGCGTCTACGTGAGCGGAACTTTCTGGTGAATAGTGAAACACTTAAAAAACAATTAAAAAAACTTAAATCTCAAGAGCTTGTGAATTTGGTGGAATTAGCAATAAATACATGCGATCGTTCTGTTGTGATGTTTTTGTAAACCGGAAACAGTGAGTGCCACATCGAAAAGTGCGGGTAAATTGAATATAATTTTAAATACATTCACGTTTAATGGAACTATATGAAAAATAAAATCCGCGGCGTGTAAATAATCCCTGTGCGCAAGTCTAAATTAAGCAAACCGTTTCTATTGTTTTGTTGCTCACTTATAATATTTAAAAGACACAATATATACGGACGGAATAAGACAACAGGGCATACATTCTCATATAGCACTATTCGTCGTGCATCGGTTGTGCAAATGAGAAGTGGTGTCAGGTTTACATAGATACTCGTTTATATATATATATACATATATTGAGTACTGGCAAGTGCACTGAATGCACCGAGTGCACCCAAAAGTGCGTGTGTGCGTAATTCAATCTCAGTGTGGTGGTGGTTGCTTTTAAGTACACAACATAATAGAAGTGCGGATGGACGTAATGTATATATGATATGTAAATATTTGTGTCCTATTCCTTAGTGTACTGCGTGTATTAAGTACGGTTGTGGTTACGTTAAACGGTGCTGCTTCGATAATTTAGTCTTTTGTTCAGCAGACATTAACCTTTTGGCGCTTAATATACATACATAGGACATTAGAGGTAATTATTATATATAATATTTATATATATATATAAGAATGCAAACTGTGCTTATTATTTTTTATTGTTATTTTATGTTTTTCTATAGTATGAGTAGGAATTTTAATTTTTGCTCTATATCAATCCCACAAAAAAAATCAAATAAAATCCCGTTTACCTTTTAATTTTTAAATTACCTATATACTATATTTATCTTATTATATATATAGTAATATCTTTTGGTAATAAAAACAAATATTTCTTTCATTATCCGTACTGAGTCTTGAACCCGCATCATTGAGATCCGTTTTTTTAAACTTTAGGATATTAAATTTTTGCTCTGATTGAATTGGCAGTCCGCCTAAATTTAGCTTTGACGCTTTAAACGAAGGTCCGTTTTTACTAAAAAGCTTTTACTACGCGTATGAATTGTAACTTTATTAAAATGTATTTTATAGTTAAGATAAAGTTACGTTTCAAAATGTTAATCATTAAAAATAAGTTGCAATTACAATTTTATAGAAAAAACTTATTATTATTTGATAGTGACACGTTGTATCGTTTTTCATTCAAGCAAAGTAACAACCTTATAATGAGCAATGTTATATATATTTAATATAAAGTTAACGTTGTTAATAACCTAGATTTTTAGCAGAGCTAAGGCTTAATTTATGTATGAAGTAAATATAAATATGAAATAAAGGTGCAGGTTCATCTTATAAAAAGGTAAATTAAAGGAACTACAATGAAAATTTAGTTAAAATGTGAGAAAATCCCGGATATCAAAGATTTGCAAATTTTTAATTTCTACGGATTTAGCCTTATCTATTTTTTGATGTGCAGTATTCAAAATTCAGCGTTTTTAATTCTGTTTTTGGAAATATCTTATTACAAATTTCAGCTTTTCTGGATTAAAAAATCGGTTTTTAAAAATGTTTATGTAAAAATTAGCGTTTGTTTTTGATTAACAAAATGTTTTTAATACAGAATTTTTGAAAAACATAATTTTGTAATACAATATTTTTCTACCAGAATTTTGACATTAAGTAGTTTTTATACCCATATTCATTTCTTCTTCTTTTGGCAACTAATTAATTAAAATTTGTATTCTAATTTATACAAAACTGAATGATAATAAAATAAGGCAAAAAAAATTATTTTTTTTTGCGTTTTTTTGTAATTATAATTTTGCAAAAAAAGCCAAATGGAATATCATATCAATATATTCTTTGTAATATAAGTATACTTATTTAAACAACATAAAATGTTTTATATATTTTATTAAAATATTAAAGTTCTTTATTTTTGCTAGTCTTTTGCTTGTTTTTTTGCTATTATATCAAACATAAAAGTTTTATTTTAATTAGCATGCGTTTATAATTTATTTTTTTACACGCCATATTTAAAAAAATATGTCGTAACTTTTTTTATAAAACTCATTATTTT
>JAAAKO020047611.1:0-11448 GCA_010015015.2 Bolitophila cinerea
ACCCATCTGACCCGAGTTCATTATGTATGTATTTATCTATGAATAGTAACCATATTTTACGTATATAGTCTATAAAAATCCCAGCACAATAAAACATAATGTAATATCGTTAACAATTCATTAAGTAGATAAACACTGAAACATAATTATGAGATTCAGCATTGAACATAATAATTACAGCCAAGAAACTAAAACCAAACACAATTAGAGTTCGTGGCGCACGCCCTCGTTCCGATGATTGTAATTAAGTTGGGTCGGTGAATCGCACGCCGAGCCGACCCGCAGCCGGCGTCCATTGGCTTTGTACATAAACCGCATTTGTGCGACATATGCTTAAGTATGACACGTAATTCAATTTCAATTAGGAACAATGTAGTTATACGTTTGATTAAGTTAGTCTAGCTTAAAGCAAAGTATGGTCACAATAGCAGATGCTTCTGTGTTATGTAGCTGCTTCGAATTCACTAAAAGAGACCAACCAACATGTGGTGATTAGTTTTTTTTAATATGCTTTTTCCGCGTATGTTATGAGTACTTTTAAGACAATGTAAAATTGCTCCTGAAGACCGTCCGTCACTGGCAACAAAGCATTTTTAGGTGAAATGGTCAATAAGTGGAACGTTGATGCCATGGATTGTTCAGTCAGTTTAGAGTAAAATATTATTTATATTTTGTTGTTTTTCATTTTAAAGCGATAAAATCTATGATTTTTATTTAAAAAAAATAATAAATTCTTAATTTGCCGCTGAATACAGGCTGTCACTGCCAACGAAGGCTGATTTGCTGAAATGGCCATTTAATAATATTTAATTTTTTTTTTTTCATTTCAAGATTTTGGTTTTTTGGTAATTATTATTTTGCTAATATAGCCTTAACCGCATTTACTGTTTTCGTGACAAAATGTCCACAATTCCAAAAAAATATAATGTAAACATTTTTACATTGTCTCGATTATTTTTTTTTGGATTCGACTTTTTGGATTTTAAAATCAAACACGGTTTTATAAAATAGGTAATTTAATTGCCTCTGAAGACCAGCCGTCACTGGAAACAGAGATATTATGGTATGAGAATTTTAGAGAATTGTTTTTGGGCACTTTCTCATTTACTATCCATAAATTAAAACCTAGATATATGGCTTATTCTTATCCTTATCCAAAATATAGATAATTATAGATAATTATAGAGGGTCGTAATTTGAAAGAGGACAATCAATCAAATGAACTAATTAACTGATAAAAAACACCTAACTAACTGGTCGTTTTAGGGTAACGGTGAAAATAATCTGAAGTGTAATCTTCTTCTTTATCGACCTTATAGGTCACAATTTATTTCCGCCACATTGGATGGATTATAAAATTATGCACAATTCTCTAGTATTATACAATATATAACCTAAAAATAAAACAAAATATTTATTTTTCTTCCACCAGACGCTATGAGGAGGAGAAGGATAACCAATGGGGCTGCGCTTCGTGGTGCGAGTACCTCTTTGTCGTGATATTCTCAACGATTCTATTGATCGGTGCCCTGGTGCTGACCGTGTTTTGGGTGATCTACTACCGCGGTGGCTTCGCGTGGTCCGAGGATCCAAAGATCCAGTTCAACTTGCATCCGGTGCTGATGGTCGGTGGCTTCATCACGTTGTCTGGATTCTGTGAGTGTTTCTCTATCTGTTTTTCCTTATCGATTTTAATTTTTGTATTTAAATAATAAAAAAATGTGAATACGATTTTCCTAGCCATTCTCCTGTATCGCCTGTGTCGATGCCTGAAGCACATCTACGTGAAACTGGCGCACACGCTGTTCCATGCGCTCTCCATTCCGTGTGTGGTCATCGGTTTTCTGGCCGTGTTCGATTCCCACAATCTGGCCGAACCACCGACGCCGAACTTTTACACGTTGCACTCGTGGATTGGTCTCGTCACCATGGGACTGTTCGTGCTGCAGTTCGTCTTTGGATTCTTTACGTAAGTCTCTAGCTAGATTATATCTTCTTTTTTGGGAGATTCTAATTTTGGAATTTGGATTTTGATTTTCAGATTCCTGATTTGCTTGTGCTGCGAAAATGGTACGTACTCGTGTCGTGCCGCCATGGTTCCGATTCACGCCAGCATCGGACTGGCCACGTTCATGCTTGCGTGTGCCTCTTGCGTTACCGGTCTCACGCAGAAGGCTATCTGGACCCTAAGGTTAGCTATAAACTGTTAAAATTAAAAAAATAATTTATTCTGACTAAATAGAAATTGTTTCATTCTGCAGCTCGCGATACTCCGAATGGACCGAAGAGGGCATCATCGTAAACACCATTGGCGCCACAATCGTTACCGTGGGCGTGCTCATTTCGTTTGCCGTCCGCCGTTCGAATGCCCCGGCTAGCGCAAAGGTGTACGTCACTGAGCGACTATAAATTTCGTTTTTTTAATGTTTTCACGCATTCTGACGCACGATATAAACGAATAATTTTATAAATTATACATAAATACGGAAATAAAGTAAACCGAAAATAATATACAACAAATTAGCAAGAATGAGAAAGAGTAAGAGCAGCTACCATAAGCAGTGACGGCGAACTCATAATATAACCTGTAGGAGTTCGATTTTGTTTGATCTAATCGACGAGCGATTTTGTGAAAACAAAAAACTTTTTCTAAAATATTTTATCTAAATGTGAATCTTAATATAAATATATTATATCAATTTAAATTTAATAATAATGTAGAACATAATATTATTATTGTTTTGTATAGACAGAGTGCTGTCTATAGCGTTTTATGTCAGTAGACACAAATTAAAATAGCAAATGGGTGAGAAAAAAACCACCCTAAAGCAATTACCGAAAAAAAAACTAAATAAACTCTATATATAAATACTATACATTATTATATATATATAAATAATTGTCTTGTCGTACAAATTGTTTTCTAAGTGTTTATAATGAAATTTTTGAGATTGGACATTTTTTACAATTAAAAATAATCAAAGAAATATAGCTAAACAATCAAAACAAACCGATTTGGCGGGAACTTGAATCAAACAAACATTTAAAAATAAAAACTAAAGTTAAAGGGTTTCATTTTTATACCGAATTTTGTACACATTTTGGTTTGTTTTTCTTGTGTTTACGATTTTTTGGAGGATCTACACACGCACATACACACACACACAAAAAGAAAACCATGCAGTGCAGTGCCCTGTAGAGGGCGTCGCGAACGCGCAAGCAAGCGCCATTTTGAGCATACAGCTATTTTATAAGTATACACGTGTATTTGATGTCAATTTGTAATACTGTAGAAAACGTAAAAGTAAAATAAAATTAATGATAATATAAAACCGAAATTTAAAAATATTCTTAGGTTATGAGAAAGAGTGTGGGGTTTTAATAATACATTTTGGGGTTGGACTTAGCTTTCTCACTATTTTATAGTATTGTAAGTTATTCGAGTATTGCTCGACTTTAAATCGCTTCTTTTTGGTTTTACTATCGGTTGTCCAGTCAATGAGTTACTCAAAAGATAATGGAAGTAGTCTAAAAGTTAAAGCATGCTCTTTGTATTGGTTCGGCCAGTCAATAATTCAGAAGAACCGTCGCAAAAACGTTATTAATAGGCTTGGCCTTACATTAAATGTGTAATCGGACTTAGGAGATAGTCCCACTTTTATATACTTAGTCCTTGGTGCCTGCGATCCAAGTGGATCTAAAAATGACTACCGTAGAACTTTCTTAGGGTTTGGCTCTACCAGGCCTTCTTCTTCGGGTGAGTGTTCAACAATGTTGATGACTGTTGTCATTGAAGCCAGTATATGAGTCAAGTGTTGAAGTTTGGATGTTACGTAGATTCCTTGATTTACTTAGACAGACAATTCAATAACCATTGTTTTTTTTATTAATTATAATAATTTTTATAATTTTATGAAAAAAAACACATTTAAAAGGTTTTATTTTGAATTATTTCCGTGATATTTGTATGACCATTATAGGTAGATAATTATTTTTTTATCCATTTTATTTTTCCTTGATATTTGCCAAAAAATAATTTTCTTTTATATTTTAGTTGGTACGCTTTGTAGTGTCCACAATGACCCTTGAGTTCTAAATTGCAGCCATGATATTTTTATGTTCCATTCAGGTAGAAATTTGACTAAAAAAACAAATATTTAATAACTTCTTGAACGATATTTATTCATAATTCGATACTTATACCAAGATTGGACTGAATAATCTATTTTTCAATGAAATTCCTATTCGAATATAATAAACAGAGAGTCGGCAGAATTATATGGAAGTATTGTACTTGCTGGTCATTAAAGGTAGATAAAATGAAATCAGACCTTTCAAGTGTGACAAAACAGTAGAGATCTGATGATAATAGTAAAGTAAAATCTGTATAGCTAAAATGACATGGACTGATTAGAATTACCGCATCTCTCCTTTTGACGATGTCCCTAGGTTTGGCGTACGTTTTGATGGACCTCTAAGGCTCTCGAACCGTCCTCCAAGTGGTCAGCACAAGATAATAAAATCTCTGTGAAAGTAAAACAAGCTCAAATATCTTATAAATTAGTGATCAAGAGCAAAAGGTTCTGGTATATTTAAATATAGGGAATCTACTGGATTATTTTATTGCTGCAGAAAACCTTACAAGTCAGATGTAGCTACGACAATTATACAATGATACCGGAGACAAGAAACGAGTAGAAAAAGAATTCTTCGGATTGGGGTACATGTTTGGTAAGGATAAGCGTCTTAATAACTTTCACTGATATATACACAACGCGGTCACATTTTGTGGACAACATTTGTATAAGCCAATAAAAAGATTGGATTCCAATGTGACTTGGACCAGTCCGGCGAACTGTGAACGCAGTGTATGAATACAAAATCGACCAATTTTTTCTCCTAAAACTGACCCATTTTTAATAGTAAAACTGAGCGATTTTTAATGTCGTAAAACTCACTGATTTTTAATGTAGTAAAATTTACCGATTTTAAATGTAGTACCGATTTCAAATGTATTAGAATGTAGAACTGACCGATTTTAACTAGTTAAACTGACAGATTTTTAATGTAGTAAAATTTACCAATTTTTATTGTAGTAAAACTGTGCGTTTTTAAATGTAGTAAAACTGACCGATTTTTAAAGTGGCAAATCTGAATCCATCGAAATAATATATTATTATTTCTATGCGTAAAACTGACCAATTTTTATTGCAGTAAAACTGACCGTTTTTAAATGAAGTAAAACTGACCGATTTTAAATGTAGTAAAACTGACCGATTTCTAATGTAGTGAAACTGACCGATTTTTAATGTAGTAAAACTGACTGATTTTTAATGTAGGATGACTGACCGATTTTTAATATAGTAAAACTGACCGATTTTAAATGTAGTAAAACTGAAAGATTTCTAATATTGTAAAACTGACCGATTTCTAATGTATTAAAACTGACCAATTTTTAATGTAGTTAAACTGACCGATTTTTAATGTAGTAAAACTGACCGAATAGTAATGTTGTAAAACTAACCGATTTTTAATGTAGGAAGACTGACCGATTTTTAATCTAGTAAAACTGACCGATTTTTAATGTAGTAAAACTGACACCGATTTTTGCTTGTAAAACTGACACCGATTGATTTTTACTTGTAAATCTAACACTTATCGATTTTTACTAGTAAAAGTGACACCGATTTTAATTCGTTAAACTTACCAATTCTTACTATTTAAACTGTCTGATTTTTACTCGTTAATCTGACAGATTTTTACTAGGAAAATTATCCGCTTTTTACTAAAAAAATTGACCGATTTTTTTTAGATAAACTTACCGATTTTTACTAGGAAAACTGACCGATTTTTACTAGAAAAACCAACCATAAAAATTGACTGATTTTTACAAGAAAAAGTGACCGATTTTTACCGATTTTGACTAGAAATATTGACTTATTTTGACTAGAAAACTGACCGATTTTTACTAAAAAAGACCGATTTTTTTTGAAAAACTTTCTAGAAAAACTGACCGATTTTCCTAGAAAACTGACCAATTTTTACTAAACCAATTTTTTACTAGAAAAACTGACCGATTTTTACTAGAAAAGCCGACCGATTTTTACTAAAAATATTGACTAGAAAACTGACCGATTTTTACTAGAAAAAATTACCAATTTTTACTAGAGAAAGTGACTGATTTTACTTTAAAAAAAACTCACCGAAAAACTGTCTAAAATGAAAATAACAGTATTTAAACTCGTGCAAAACGTAGATTTAAAAAATGTGTATGTAAATAAATTAAAATTAATAAGCATGTTTTAGCTTTCGTTAAGAATCAGTGGTGTGCATGACGAATGAACTGGTGGATTTAACGTCCCGAACAGATCGTGCTCGAACCAGCTTTTGTGACGCAATGCCGTGTACACGTGCACACTGAAATCATCCAAGATCTTACGCATCTCTGGCCGACAGCTTATCAAATTCGCGTCAGTCCGTTTCAGTTGTGCCAATGCCTGAAGCAGGTGGATACAGTGACGCCGTTTATCATGACCACAAGTACTGAATAAACCATCGCCATCGTCGCTATCTCCATTGATCCTAAGCGCGGCGGCACAAAGCCAAGCAGTGTCCTCAAAGGTGTTGTTCCAGCCATCGGCCAGAGTGTTGCAAAACTGCAGAGACACCGAGCGATTTACTGGCATCTCTGCCAAGCTGGGCTCCGCCATGGCAATGCAAGTGTCCAGGAACAGAGACTTTTTTTCGTCGGACCAGAAATAGAAGTGGCTGCCAAGGAGAGAATCAATTTTTAAGTATATTGAGATGAGATTATATATTACTTTATAACTTCTGCCATGCTCGGTCGCCAGGCAGCGTTGCAATGTAGCATTTCACGGAGCAGACTAGCTAATGCCAAATTCGGAGCGGTACGTTTTACTGTGGCTGCCAGTGTCTGTTCAGCACATTGTCTCCGGATGCAGCTTACCTCTCCGTCGGCGTACACGTACGATATAAGCAGACCGCAAGTCTAGTGAGGAGATAAATTATAATACCTAATCTAATCAGATTAAAATTAAGAATAGCATTTACATAAACGTCTGACTGTGTTGTGCATTTGATCAACTTGATAATTTTGTACCAGTCGTACACCTCGACGGGCCACCAAAGACTATCCTCTGGCCTGATGTCCGAATTTGTATCGTACAGATACTCTGAGATCCCAAACTCAGTTAACTTAACCGTTCCGTTTGCATCCACCAGCACATTACTGGGCTTCAGATTACCGTGTACAATCACAGGAGCCTGCTGATGCAGAAACTGTAGTCCACTAGTGAGCTGCAGCAGCAATCCCTGCCTCCGCTGTTCACTGAGATCCGTCTCAACGACGAGAATATGTTTTAAATATTCCCGTAGATTGTAATCACACAGTTTCGAGTACACAAACGTGTGACCGCACACATCCTGGAACACGATTGTTTTGTGCAGATGCTCGTGCACCAGATGGGCAGTACCCATAGTCGTGTTAAAGCTCTCCAGGGTCTTGCGTATGCCGACGCAGCGGAGATCCGAGACACCGTTCGCGGTGAGACGTTTCAAAGCAATGCCGTGAAAGTTCTTCGAGAAACCAAACTCCACGCTACCAAAACTCCCAGTTGCCACAATAAAGTCTGCCCGATTGATCGGTAAGCTGAGGTACAGACCGTTGGTCTGTAAAAAGCCACATTGTATTAGCCGGTGTTTGTGGTCAAGCCAACGACTGCTGCCACTCCAAATCTTGTCGAAGTTTAGATAGCACTTCTGGTGACTGTCCACCGATACGATGCGCTCCGTTGGAATGGTCTCAGTGGCTTTTATGAGACCTTCTCCAACGTCTGGCTTAAGATTGTCTACCGATGGTTTATCTTCTGTATCTTCCGAAATGCCAAGCTTTCTCTGAATGCCACGCAGCAACCGAAGCATATTTGCAGAAGCCAAGTCCCGGTCGCTGTTACTACGACACCGTTCCAATTTCAATTCAAAGCTATCCCATCGTGACCGAACGGTATCCAGGATGTAGTCCTCGAACTTTGGAATCAGTCGTATTGTTTTCTTACCAGCGTTTGAGGTGCGACCCTTGAGCTTTGGATAGCCAGCGTTGCGTTCGCACTCCCACTGACGCTTGTACTCGCTGATAATCGATGTCAAGATCGATCGAAGTCTTGAAATTTGGTCTGGATCCGGCAGCTGATCTCCGGTGGCTTTTCCAGGTGGTGATCTAGTCGGTTTGTGGTGTTGGCACATATGCTGTGGTGATTTTTCCGGAATTTTAGTCTTGTTAGCCTGTAGCATTTCAACAATTTCCTTGCATGCCTGAAAGGATTTCTGTACCAGTAGTATTAGCACTGTGAGACTAAACCACTAAATATTGCCTTACCAAAGTAACACGATCACTCTGGGAACAGCAATTGTTGACGATCTCCTGAATGACAAGCAGCATTTCGATGGACTGTTTGCGACTGCAACTCTCTGGATTCGCCTGCAAGTGGACCAGCAGTTGTCCAAGTAAAACAGACGTTCGATCGGTAGGTATTGATTTTCTAGTGAGAATTGTTAAATAATAAATTAACAGCCTTAGAGAGTACAACTATTACCTGATCACGTACAATTCATCGACGAGCGGATCAATCGCATTTGAAGGTGCAACATCGGAAGCTTTAGAATTGGCTGAGCAATGGTCACAGGCTTCTGCCCGGCATTGCTGCGCATCAAGTGTTTCTGGATCCTGCAATAGAAACATAATATTGGTGATATGAAAATAAATGTTTATAATTGTTTGTTGTATTGATAATAATATAATGTTGACGTATTCAAAAAATCGCGTATTGCTTTTGTTTTTTTTTTGTTTCATTTTTTTTTTTGCGAAATTCAAAATAATGGGATATTGTTTCCTAGTTGCAGTAAAATTGAACGATTTTTAATGGAAAAACTAAAAAAAAAATATTGGTTAAACTGAACGATTTTGACTGGTAAAAGTAAACGATATTTACTGGTAAAACTGACCGATTTTTAATTGTAATAATTAACATTTTTTTTGTAAAACTGAACGAATTTTAATGGTAAAACTGAAAGTTTTTTAATAGTTAAACTAATCGATTTGGACTAGTAGTCCCTGCAAACTATTTTTACTGGTAAAACTATACGATTTTACTTTATCGTCAATATTCAATATTTCAAAAAATTAATATAATGGTTGAGGACATCCGTCTATGTACCCTATTCAGAAAAACGGTTCTCCTGGCCTACAACCTCAAAATAGGTTTGCCTCAAGGTCACAGCTCATTCATTGCCAATGCCTAAATGGAGTGCTTCAACGATCGCTTGTAGCTACAGCCTGCGATAAAATACACATTTCGGTGTGATCTTGTTTGCCATTGCACGCGCAGAGAAGCAAATATTTGAATTTATCTACAGCTAAATTGTAATAAGTGTAAAATATGTGTATTTGTTGATTTTTACTATCGATTTTGTTTTAATTAATTTAATTTTAGAATTGAGTAAAAGTATTTTCAGATGTTTGTAGATCGAAAGTTCGTCATTGCACAGACAAAATCAACAGACTGTTTTCGGTGGTGGTAGCAATTTATGTTAAATGGCTTTTTTTTCAGTTCACTAGAATTTTCACCTATGTGCGAGCGAGGCACGACGCAATGTTTCGAGGTATTGTTAATATATGACGATAGCGTCAGCAATGTTTTTTTTAGCGATGCGTTCGTTGTTATACGTAGTTTCCGCGTGGTTTGCTGGATATTTTATTGGGTCCCAATTAAATGTAGGAGTGGTATATAGACAGTCACGTAGACCTTACGAATTTGGACTTTTCTTTATAGCATATTTATGCTGATTCGACGGTTTTGCCATGATGCAGCCAGAAATTAAATACCTCTATAGTTAACAAGACAGGTGAAATTTTTTTTTTAAACTAAATCATCAAAACTTGAATTTTTTTGTTTTTTTTTAATTAAAAAAATAAATTGGTGCAAAAGAGTCTAAGTCTATCTGTCAAGTTTAAGCTGGAGCAGAAAAGTGATAGTCGGTTAGAAAGGTGACTATTGACGGTCATATATACCAAGTGAAGTAAAAGATTATAAAAAATAGGATTTTATTGAAAGATCGTAAGAATACTTTACTAATAAAAAGTGGCTTCTTGCTCATATGCAATTTTTTTCTGCTTCGTACAACCTATATTTCGAAGACTAGCACATTCTCACCGCTGTCACCACTGCAAAAAAGCAGACGTGAGAAAACAAGATTTGAGATTTTTTGAAATTGATAGTAACACTTCCATATTATTCCCATTGCTACCGTTGACATCAAGTTTTGGAAGCGTCTATGAAAAAACTTGCTTTCATAAGAACCACCGCTGACATCACAGCAACAATTATGGAATAAGGCGTCTATTCCCACCGTGTCGTACTAACAAATTGTGGAAATGATAAAAGATCATCTTCAAAAGCCATAAGTTCTTACTAAAACTAGTAAAGAGCTACTGGTTTCCTTCTGCCTATAAAATTAAGGTAACTCAGCTAATAGATTATAGTTCCAAAATTTTCGACATTGCAGCCTCCAAATGCAAAGACGATTGTATTTGCTCAAAAGAGCACAAGGTTCCGAATGCTGAGCGAGAGTTCTTAGAGGACCAAGGAAATATGCGCAAGATGTATATCGGAGGTATAGACTTTAAAAAAGAAGCGCGAAAGACAGCACGAATTATGCACTCTGCCGTAATATAAGATGCGCCAAATCTTCATGATGATAAAGGTAAAACCCCAAGACGAATTCTTAAAAGATCAACAGTAGATCAGAATCCTGCAAATGAATCGCCTCGAGCTGTCTGAAAATCGTCGACAAACATCATCCAAAGAACACATCGTTTTGATAGCTAAGCCCGGTTCACAATACATTCCCAGAATCAGGTTCAGCCGGAAACATTATGAATGCAATCCATGCATTTCTTACTGACAACTCCATTTCGACCACTGACTTGTGTGCTATTGGATGTGATGGCACCAAAACTAATTCCGAATGGAGAAGGAGTGATAGTACATACTACAACTTCCTCTTCGTCATCTAATTATCCACCTAGACGATGATACAAGTAGTCCGAGTGGTTTTACTGGCCCAATTAAAGGTGCGATCACATAACAGACAAAATCATACAGACTATCTGCCTCATGTCTGTACGATTTGCCTGCAGGCAGTGTGATTACATAGCCAGACAATTGTCGCAGATATCCGTCGCTTTTTGTATGCGGCAGACAAAAATGGGACGTAATTCTTCAGAGAGTTTTTTTTTGTGTCGGCGACCCGATTATATGTGCGGACAAAATATTTTGTCTGCAACGTCACTACTGTCTGCCGATTACATGCATATACAGACAAAAGACACAGACATTTAGCAAAATGTGACAGACTTTTACAAAAATGTCT
>JAAAKO020047622.1:0-26434 GCA_010015015.2 Bolitophila cinerea
TCTAACAATTAAACATTCTCCTTCAGTTATGGTATGGTCCGTAATAAGTATGAAAGGTCCAGTGTCCTTGTATATTGTGGATGGAACAATGAATTCTGAACAATACGAGAAAGTGTTGGAAAAACAGCTACTTCCAACAATAAACAAATGGTTTAAAAACCGTGAAAAACCTCATTTTTTGAATGATGGTATTTTAAAAAAGATTTTGCTCCAGAAAACCCAAGCGTAATTAATAAAAAAATAATCCGTAACGCAAAAATATTTTTATCTTTTACACTAAGCTGTGTTCCAAATTCTCTCGTACGAATGTTTGGGCCTGATACTAGATAACGGACGGACGGACAACGCGAGATTATAAGTCTTCTAATATTAGCTATATACTGGTAAAGAATCCTTAAAGTAATTAAAAAACGTATTTTACCATTTTTTTTATAAACTTGAATGTCATATTAAACATCCTTCAAAAAAATAATTTAATATGAAATTCAATTAAATAAAAAAAAAATAGCGGACGATAAATTGAGAGCATTTTTGAATGAATCTTTGCTGATTATTCGATTTTATTATTTGTAGAAATTATATGTTCGATCACAAAAAAGCTTACCAATTTTATGCTAATATTTATTTTTAATTGTTTCCTAATAATAAAAACATTTTTTCCGTGTATGTCCGGATGTTGGATCAGTGACATTAAGCTTATTTAAATATGTATGCAACCGCGCATTGCGCATCTCTCCTATGTCTCTCTGACATAAAGCATAAAACTGTATACTCTGAATCAAACTCTGGCATAAAACCACTTTTTTCTGCCACTGAGATACCGGCTGGACTGGTAATAATATTATCCCTAACCTCACATAATTATTATGACAATTTATATATATATATATGTATTTATAATAAATTCTCCGTAATTTTTATAGCACAATACTATTATATACAGTAAGAAATATTTCTATATATTGTATATTGTTTTTTAATGTGACGCGACGCTGGCTTTTTCAAGAAATTGCCTTCTTTGCCGACGCACAATGAAGGAATCGATCGTAAAAGCGGAAAAACATGAAAAATGTAGCTTCAAAATATGTCTAAAAAATGTTTATCGTTAGTATAGTGTCGTCCAAAAAAAAGATTTCAACTTTTTTCTTTGGTTATTTTTTTTTTTAATAATAAACTTATATTTTTATTTAGGAGAAGTGTTGGAAGTTAGAATTTTGTGAAAGGCATCAAAAAAGGTAAATATTTTGGGTACTCCGTCAGACTATTTTTATTGTATTCGTTCCTTTATTATGTTAATAAAAATAAACGTAAAAAAAATGTTTATTTTATACTTTGTAAATGACATTTTGAATGCGGTGTCAATCATTTGGCCGAAAGTCATAATTGTTTTAGTCGGCTAATCGTTTGTTGGCCAATCATGTTTTTTTAGCTAATTGTATCATTTGGCCAATTTCAGCCTATCGAAATATTTTTTATTTAAATATTTTGTTTGGTAATGATTTATTTTTTAACATTTTAAAACCCATTTTTTTAGTAATTTTTGAAAGATTTAAGAAAAAAAATGTAAACCGCAACGTCAAAAAACAAAACTGTATGGGTTTTCTTATTTTGCAAAAATACAGACTGAATACATTTTTTTGAGGCGTAGGCAACACTAAAACTGAGAAAAAGACAAATACGGCATGTTTATATGCACATATTTAATAAAAAAATAATATATAAAATAAAAACGTCGCATTCTTCCCAACAAATGCGGCGCGGAAAATTTGTAGGCGCATAATATGAAAAAGATGCATTTGTTTTTTTGTCATTTTTAGAATTGACTCATTTGTCCTATGACGCAAATATACTGTGCCGCATTTGGCAAAATAGCCGCATTTGTCTTTGCCTCAAAAATCCACCTCTCTTATAGAGGAGAAGTGGTTTGAGCTCATGTTATATTACGTAACAAACAAATGACTACTAATATTTACCTATAATATAGCTATTGTTATAGTTTTAACGATATTTTTTTTATTAAAAATATAAGATTCTTGAATCACCTACATTTTCTGTTTTCTTAGAGGGGGGTTAAAAGTTTAGTTACATAGTACTGGGGATTCTACTAAATTGTTGCGGTTGTGATATGTATGGGGTTTGACAGGGAGAAATTTAGCTATCCGTAACCGTAATATATGGACCAAACTTTGCAAAACATCAACGTTTTTATCCCAGTATGTGCCACCGCGCGCATCTCGCACGCGCTCACGCATTAAAAAACCTGGCTCGATGGCGCTTCAAATAGCGGTTGCGTGTTCCGTCGTCAAATACCAGCGAGCACGCACGTATATTTTGTTCATTCTTATTTTCTTCTTTATATTCTTTAAAACCGTTTAGATATACGCAATCGCATTACGCATTTCTTCTGCTTGCCTTATGCCAAGAACCAAGAAGCAAGAAGTATCTTTGAGCATGGCGGCCAGCGGCTCTGCGGCTATATGGTGTTTATGGCGATTGCAATAAACTCGAACTCGTGCGCAATGCGCGCGGCGCAAATGCGAGTTTATCCGCACTACGAGCGCGCCTGTATTTTGTATTACTCATTAATAATCAATAAAGCATGCAATGCGCACGCGCCGCATTGTCGAGAGTCGAATGAGCGCGCGATTTTACTCTTGTCTATAAGATGATCATCGCAAATAGCACTTGATTCTTGATTGCAGTGGTGATTGTTGTTGTTGTTATCATGCGTGCGTGCAGAATTTATACTCAACGTCCGCCGTGCGCGAGTCTTTGCGTCGGGCGTTCGCTCTATTCCTATTCGAGAAAAAAATCTCAATTTCATTTATGTTCGTTCTTTTTTGGTCTTGTTCTTTCTGCTATTCTCTGTTGTGGGGTTCCGTCTCCGTGATGTGTGTATTGCGCACGCGCAATTCATGTTTTTATTCTCGAGCAAATCGAGTAATCGAGCGATCAAGTGCTCGCTCACGCGTTTATTTACACGAAATAGGTCGGGAGAGAGGACGTTTACCTCGATAGTCGATAACGCATACGCGATACGCGTGACACAACACACACACATACACACATAACGCGTCGTCGATAAAGTCGCGCCTAGTAGGTTTTGACGCGAGGGCGCATGCGTTTAAGGACGGCAAGCACGCCTGCGCACTTGCGATATTACGAATATGAGAATGGATAAACGGCTAAGTGAGCGAGCCGCTGTATTTAAACCGTCGCGCACATTCTCTCAGCGTATACTCGTATAAAAATGTACGCTCTTTGGCGAACAGCTGAACGCGATGTGTGTGCGCAATGCAGAGCGGCGCGTTAAATGGATGAGTGTGTGTGTGCTTATTGTGTACATATTGATATTCTCGCTCCATGCCGCGACGCAGCTCGCACACACACATGCTCACATAAGTTTATAATCGAGAAATACCGCTGGAATGGAACTCTGAGCTGCGTGCTAAGGTCTATGCTTTGGCTTGTTTATATGCTTTACCGAGCAAAAATTTTAGTGACTTCACGAAAGCCAAAGTGTTAACAACGCGCGTTTGCGCATCCGGGGGCTCTCTTGTATTTCTCTTCTTGTATTCGTGCGCGTAATCGAAGTTTTGTAGTTTTGTTTTATGAGTGTTGTGTTGTAGATCAGCGCACAGCGCTTGCTTGTCGACTCAGTCGAGTATTGTAAATATACATAGTGTCTGTGTCGTCGCGGTCTCACCAGAGATCATCATATCGCGATCGCGTACGCGCACACCGAGCCTAAATAGCTCTCCAGTGTGTCTCTTTGCGTTTTGCGTGGATTAAAGTGGATTACGCGTTTGCGTCGAGTCGCGTCGAGTTTGTCGTCCGTCGCTGGTCCACCGTCACTCTTTTAGTATTATTTTTCTATCGTGCCGCGACCGCGTGTGTATTGTTTACATTTTGTAAGTTTTCATGAAAACCTCCGGAAAACAACAGTAAGTGCATCAAAGTTTATCATCAGCAGTGAGCGCATGCGTTGTGTCACCGCATCTTTAAAAATAGAGTGAAAATATAAAAATGTGCGATTAGGAGGCAAGAAAACGTGTCAACCATATGTGCGGAACATTTACACACACCCATGCAACGCAACAGAGTGAAACTGTGGTGTTTTATGAATGAAGCATAGTGTTCGCGTGTTGACGCGTTTGTGTTGGTGCGCAACGTAGAATCGATTCGTTCGACGACGGCTATATAGATTTATGCTTGCGTGTGTGCGACATTCCAATAGTGCGCGGCGCGACGATTTTTTTTTGTCGTATGAGTTTTTGCGTCTTGTGTCGTAAAGTGTACTTAATACTATTATAGTATAGATAGCTACCGAGAGCGCTCGCGCGCGTACGCACACCAACGCAATCCGCCGTTCAAATAGTGTTACTTTGTGAAACAACAACAAAAACACGCACACAACGTGCTTATTACTTTAACAACACATACACACAATCGCGGACTCTTGCTCAGTGTGCGTTTCTATGTATATGCGTACTCGTCGCACACATAAAGTTATTACATTTATAAAGTAATTCTCGATTTGCGCGAGAGCTGTAAATATATATATACATAATATACATATAGATTTATACAAGTATATGTGACGTGTGACATGGATACGCAATTATTATTATCAACTAGCATTCGCTGTACTTCTTGTTCGGATACTATCTCAATAACATGAATGTAAGTGTTGCACTGCCTCCATACGATTGTGAATATAAATAGATTTGTAATAATAATAATAATCATTATAAGAGTTGTGAGAACTCAATACTGCTCTCTCTATCTCTCTCGGTTTGCCGCCCGGCTCCAGCATAATATTCTTTTTATAATAATTGTACAAATGCTTGGGATTAGATCATAAATACACAAAACTAGGGTGGATCTAATTTTATGATGTTTGTCTTTAAATTTATCTCGTTGGCAAAACAGGCCATATTTGACAATATTGTCGGTCTCAAATCACAGGTCTATAAGCGACTTTTTTAAAACTAAATAAAGGAACCGAGTTTAAATTATCAGTTTTATCTATTTCTACAATAAAATTTCATTCAATTTTTTGTCGCTTAGACCTCTGATTTGGGATCAACGATATGTAAAATGGCATAAAATAAATCGCTCACCAAAAAATAGCATACACATTATTAAAATAGCTCATTTCATAACCAAAGCTCTATTATTGCCTAAAAAATGAGAGAAAGGAGGATTTTTTCTATAGTAGTTTGCAATACAAATTCAAAAATAAACAAGAGAGAAATTTCCGAGAAACAAAAGTGTCTCATACCAACGGCTTATATCCTATACATAGATATTCTATACTAAAATATAGTTTTAATTATAGAAGTAAAACCTATTTTTACATATATTTGTAGCTAATTTTTATGAATTATGAATTTCTTTATTCTATTATTAAAAAAACATGTACATAGTTATGTAGTTATGACAAATCGTATTTAAAAAAAATCATTTTGGCTCTCAATTTAGTAATCACTAAAAAATACAATTTTGTCCTATAAAAAAAATAAAATCATTCTCTTATTTAATAAAATAAAAACTCTTACAAATTAAAAAAAATCTGCTAAAAAATACAATTTTGTCCGCTTAAAAATTCAAAAACGTGCTCTTATGTATAATGAATGTACTCTATGGTAATGTAGGTAATGCAGACCTTAATAATCCAATTTTACGCCAGTCACAATTATTTGAACTATTTTTTTTTAAAGGTGTATAAATTATATCAACCACATTGTTTTCTGCATTATCTAGAGCAAATCCATTTTTGTTAAAGTACATTTTTAAAAATTTAGCAATCATTTTTTTTTAAAAGGTTGCATAATTTTGAATCAATCAAAATTGGTTGTCGGAGAGTAGTTCAATATAAATATTAAAAATTAAAAAGATATAAATATGGGACACCCTGTAAAATAATTTTCTACGTAAACCAAAAAAGTTAAAGCAGCCATTTATTTTATTTTTTAATTACTATCTACTAAAAATAATTCGAATATCGTAATAGGTCATTTGGGATAGATATAAGCAAATTTGCATAAATTATTTTTTGCTATGGAAAAACCCGGCTGAATTAAATAAAATCCATCCGGGATGCAAAAATATTTTTTTTACACCTAGCTGTGTTCCAAATTTAAATGCTGACGTAATTTTTGGGCCCTGATACTAAACAAAAGAAACAAAATATTTACCATTTAATACAACAATTAAATAAAATATTTAATTAATTTTTTCTATGCGAAATATTGCAAATGGCGTTGTTATGAATGTGTGAATGTGATTTTTGCAGCAGTGGTCCGTTGGTGAGAAATCCAACGTATTCAATATGTTTTTTGTCTCTTTTTTCATTTTTTGTCAAATACAAAAAGGATTTTTTTTATCAACAGGTAATTTCCCTTAAATTCAACTTAATTAAGGCCAATTTCTTCATTGCTGATTAAACTTAAACCGTGATCCGCCCTCGATTAACAAAATTTGGATTTCCGATTAGACTTTTAAATCGTAGTTTTTGTGATTAACAGATCTTTGAATAACTTTAAGCACTAGATAAGCTAATTGGTCATTTTTGACTGATTAGGGTCCGAATCAGGCGATTGTATTTCTTCACTTTTAAATAAATTTTACCGTAAGAACTAAATATATTTATAATAAAATGAATTGACTATACGACATTGGAAAGGTATCTGGGATGATTGCAGCAATGTCATGGACAAATGAGATGATCAAGACATTTACAAACGGTTCTTTTTTGTAAAAGATTGATTTGAGGGAGATTTTGCTGGCGTATCTACGGAATATGCCTCATATATTGCGAAAAGTGTCCGAAGCACTCGCATAGCTACCGACCTGACTTAACTTCCATAAATATACTCTTAAAAAATTTAGGGAAGCCAGCCATTATCTATATAGATTGCAGGAGCATTTAAATTATATTATACATTGACGCAATCTATAAAACAAATTTATTAGCTCTGAGTAAATATCTGATCAAAAATAAGGAGTTATAAATTTTAATAAGGGTATTAAGTATTACCTACCTCTTATCAATCGGGCTAATATCATATCAGCGAGTATACAAAATTTAATCAGGACTGAAGAAATCGACCTTTAAAGTTATACAAATAATATACAAAATAAAATATATAAAATCGTAAGTGTAAAGCAAACATATGCTAACCACTAAAAATGTAAACAATGTTACACACGCTCGTTGAGCACTGTTATTTTAAGGTGTATATTAATAATGTATTTTATTTTAAGAGAACTTTTTTTTAGGTGCAATTTTTTTAAACTAAAAATTTTTTTGGAGAGCGATTTTACTTCTAAAATTTATATATACATACATTTTTTTTTTAAATTTTAAAAAATACTGAAATGTAAAACAAAAAATGGAATGGCGCTAGACATATAGGAAAAAAATTATTTTGGAATCTATACACCAAATATTTTTTTTGATAAAATTATTTGCTTATTTAAGTCCAGTGTAAAAACCACCTAAAATATTTTGAAATTTAAATTTAAGTTGGAATTAAGTGATTAGCCCGAAGTACTTGCAAACAGACAAGATCCACCCTAAAAACACACACATATACGAGTATCTTTATTATTTTAATATCGAATCGAATCGTTGTTGTTGTATACAGATAAAATAATATAAAATATAACTATATATTTATATGTGTATTACTTTGTTGAAGCCTTTTAAATGCGCGCACTATCTGGAGTGCGTGTTTGGAGTTGGAGTTCATTATTTTCTCTGAGTGCGCGCGCTAAGAGACGACCAACGGACGCCACATCGACGATAAGCTATATAGATATATATTGCTGTGCGGTGATATCCGCAGAATTGGCGATATTATACTGGCCTTTGATTTGCGTTCGGCTTAGTGTATTTTTTTTACAATATTATATTAATCTTTTTGTATTTAAACGATTTAAGATTGTGCTTTTTTTGTTTGCCCAATGGATTATTTGCAATTTGCAATTTTGCAATTTATAATTTGCTTCAATGTGTTGATTGTAGATTTGATTTATTGGATAATAAACATAGATTATTTAAACATTTGTTTGAGTTGCGGGCTGAAATCGTTAAATTTTAATCTCTGCATTTTATGATTGCCATTATTACAAAGATTGGTTTTATGTTTGCTCGGCTCTGACGCAGCAATAAAAAAATGGTTATACCTATAGTCTAGAGACTATAACCTTAATGTGAAGCTATATACAAGTTAAATATACGACACAAGATTGTTGGACAAATTAAACATTATGTATACTTGATGTGGGCCCATGATCTCTGTCCTCTGTTAGAATTGATTTAAACAAATACTGCGCTATTAAATTAATATATAAATAATAAAGGGACATAGGACACCAATGCCAAAAAGAATTGATACATCGTAAATCGACAACAAAAATGCGGCATATTTAATTATTTAATTATTGAGGACGTATTGCTCATCGGTGTACGGCAGTTAGTCGCGTCGCGAGAACAAACAACGCGCATTTAAACGAAATTAGAGGCCGTACACATAAGAGAATAAGTACAAACACAATATATAATTTAATAGACACACAGATCGTAAAGCACTGTATATATGCTTGTTGCGTATACTTTGTATATACGTACTTGGTTATAGGGTGTCTCAAAATGTGCTGGTATTTGTGTATGGCACAAAACATCTCCCATAAATTACTGCAGTGGAACATATACGTATTTTTCATAGGTTTAAATATTGAACCCATATTATAAAAATGTAGATACTGTCATGTTCAACGTCATCTAAAGCTCTTATGCTGCATCTAAATTTAAGTCATTTTAAATTTTAGAATGTAAGTTTCCTCTTAAGTTTTAGCCTTAACATCTATTTTTCTCCTATTTTGAATGTTTTTTTTTGGTTTGTGGCTATATCAGCATAAGCTTTAGCTATAACAGCAAAGTTTTAAAATATAAATAGTATACGGATTTTTAAAATCCTTAAATGATACTGTTACAATTTGAGGCAAATTTAAAACATATTCTACCAGACTGTCAAGACCGATGAATTCGATAGTGAAACATCGATCTTGGCCGCAATAAATCCAAATCTGTCAGAAAAATGCGACTTGTCTCGTCTGGCGAAATATTGGGTGTTCGAAAAAATCAACACATGGCCAATCTGACTAAGTTCCTTAAAAATAAAATTATTTAAAATTAGTAAAAATTGTTTTAAATTAAAGGATTAAATATTATTATTATATTGTACATCAAAATAGCAAAATAGTACAAAAACTTAGAAAAAAACACGAGATTATTTTATAAGAAATTTTAAGACGATTCCGTTAAGAGTGGACAAACATTACCATTTTAAAATAATAACTTAAATATTACAAAATATTATCTTATTAAATTAATTATTATATTAAATTTGATTTCTTTGCAAATTTTAGAAAAAAACAAGCAATCTCTGCTAACATTTTGCTGTCGTTTCAACTTTTCAGCATTTTAAGCTGATGCCTTTCTGTCGCTTAACCCATCTGTTAATATTATGAGATAATAATTTGAATGTCGTTGCAAAGTTTTGAATACATCACCTAATGAATTGCTATCGTTGCCCAAGTTAGGCATTTCAAAGTTTTTCTTCCGTTAAAATTGGACACCCGGTATACTATACTATACACGTAGGAGTTGTAATGGGACGGCTCATTACGCAACACATATAATTAAATGCGCTCGTTGATTATTTACCTTCACATTAACGCTAAGTTTCGGTGCTGCGCTGTGCGACGACGCGACGCTGACGGCGGCGGCGCTGTGCGTGCGCCCGCGAAGAATGTCGATGTTTGACTTAGAGACGCGCGCGCACGCGCCCGTTTTTCACTATGAAACGATCAAATATTGACGCATATTTTATACTATTTTATTATGATAACCTAGACGGTATGGTGTATTTAATATTAATGTGTGTATTTTCTGTGTTTCTGTGTGTGTGTGTGTATAATGATGAAGTTTTTGTTTCGATTATAAGCACACATCCTCTATAGATTCTTTGCTGAGACATTATCGCATGGAAATGAGTTGCGACTGCGCGCGTATGCGCTCTGCATAGTCAATCGCTGCAGCTCATTTGAAATGCAACGGCCGGCGCAGCGCGCACTCTCTCGAAACGGTCCAATTTAAATAACATCCAATTCACGAGAAAACGCACACCGTTAAAGAAAGTGTTTCACATCTATGCCGCTCCATTTCCCGAAAATAAAAACATTTATATAATATATACGCGCGACGACGACGAGTATGTTGTGTATGTTGTGTATATGTTTTATACGGCCGGCGGGCGCAGTTTCGCTGCTGGGCTGCGTAGCGTCCGTGCTGCGCACCGCGCGCGCATCAAACGCATTCGCGGCATAAATAAATATTACACAAGTGTATCTCTACTCTATGTGGATGTGTCTGATGCTCTGATGTGTCGGTATATGTGTGTGTGTGTGTATTATCACAATAAATGTTTGTGTAGTATAATATATGCGCTCGTAAATTCATTCGAATACGTATGTGCGCATGCGTGAACGCTCTCGCGTATATATATATTATACTCAGCGTGTCTACGTCAACGGGCGTTGCACAAGCTCGGAGGTGCACGCATGCTGATTTCCACAGATGTATACACATATATTGTATTTTTCTACTTCTTTTAGTTAGACTCATAAAGTTTAAAAATACTCGTTGCTCGATTTGCTGCGGAGCACGTTGGTCAATCGCGCATCTTGGTCTACATTCTCTCAATTATATACCAAGCTTTTACGTATAAGAAAAACATATATATATATACGAATTACTCCACAAGTGGGTACATGATGAAGTAATACAAATTGTCCCGAAATAAACTGTGTGCGTGCGCGTCATGTCGACGCGCTGGCCGTGCCGTCGTACTGTGCGTCGGAGCGTATTTACGTACAGTCGAATACAAGCCAATATCATTACAATCGCTCAGGTCAAATGTACACACACGACACAGTTATAACTTTAACGTATATATGTGTGTTTGTGTGAGAAAGCACACACCGTTTCGCAACGGGGACACCTCCTACGCCTAAGGCGATAAAAGGCTCCTCACGGGTTTACAAAAATAAAAACAAAAACCTACTCAACAAACAAACGTTTAACTTTATGTTTCCTTTTCGGTGAACATAACGCATGCTCAGTGCTGGCGCGTACCGGATGCACCGGATATAGATACATGTACACAACATACATACTATAGTATAGTTTAGATGGCGACGGGGCGCAGATGCATAATCTACTTTATTATATGCATACAAATATACAAAACACTTTTTTTTCTCTCAATCTTCTATGTTTGATATATTAAAAGTCGGTGCACGCGCGCAGGGTACATGCTTTTTATCGGGAGGATGTTTGAGGGTAGTTTTCAGAGCCGACTGCAAAATATACAGATGGTGCATGTGTAATATGTGTATGCGTGTGTTGAGGGCGAAGGGCAAATGTTTCTTTATCTTGTTGTTTCTAGTTAATAGCCATATATGTTAGATTAAAAATGCATATGTTAGAGATTATGTAAACAGAGTGTATACGAGTATAGTATAGCATGAAATACGAGTAGATTAGAAACACGCGATCATAACACACCGTAAATAACAACAGTACGAATACTCACGCATATAATGTTTCATTATCTGTGTGTGTGAGTGTGTGTTTTCTGTGAGGCTGACGAGGTTTAGCTAAAGACAGGCCGATGCATTGAATAACTTATGAGGATGAGGGAAATAAGAGAGCTGTCTCAAGAAAACCACTAGATAGATTGTACTATATGTAATATATGAATAGTATACTATAAATATTTCGCGTATTTGCGTTTCTGATAGAGGATCTACAGGATTTTCAACAATGTTTGAGAGTCGAACCAGAGCATATAATACACAGTCACAATTAGGGCAACCAAAAAAACTTCTAGCCTCTTTTTTGTGGCAATCGTATCGTCAGATGAGTAAGGCAGAAATATTCATACAAATTCAATCAATTTATACTTGTTTGGGCTATTTTTGGCTTATTTTAATATATTTGCTTATTTTAGCTTATTTTGCATATTTTAGCTTATTGTAGTACAAATGCCCATTTTCAGTTCATATTTTAATTTTATATCGAAAAACAAGCAGAAACAAGCTAAATCTGTAGAACAAAAAAATGTCAAAAGAACAGCCGACTCGAAATATTGAAGATAATTACAAAGTTGATTGTTAACAAATATACAAACTCTGAGGTAAAAGCTAAATTCTCTACAATTACAGGCGAAATTTCGATTTGTTAGGTCTCGTCCCACGATGTATACTCTAAAAGGTATTCCACAAATTTGAGAACAAAATCAGCACCATCCGTAAAATTTTTAACAAAACCTACCATATAAGTTTATCTTTTTGATTAAGTTTAACTAACTACGCTACTTAAAATACAAATTTTTCAGTTAATCTCATTTGCACTTGAAAAATCAGCAACGCAAAATTGAAATAGCCCACCTAGAAATTAACTTTATGTTTGCTATAGCTCAATTTTTTATGTATATTTAATATGCTCTAGTCGGTGCACTTTTCTATAGAAAAATACTGAAAGTTATTGTTCCCACGGAAATCCTTTTTTTAAAACTAGATATATCGTTTTATAGTTTTTTTTTGTCAGTGAAAGAGTGTCGGTTTCTCATCATGGAAATATAGATTGGAATCAAGTGCGAGAGATACATACAACAACAGTATGTTACAACAATACAGCAACGTCTTTGCTGAGAGAAACGTTGAAAGTACGCTCTTTGCTCGACAAAAATATCTTCGCATACGTTTTGTATGTTTTCATCATGTTCTTTATACATAAATAAACATTTTATTCAAAAATATCATGAATTTCCCTTTTTTTGATGTTTTTGTTTTTGAACTGATTTTATCCTGAACTTTGATTTACGATTTTTTTTTAATATGTGTCAATACGATATTAAAAAAAAAACTTTGACACCTTTTTAAATATAATTATTAAAAAAACCTTTGTAAAGAAAAGAAAAAAAAGCAATTATACAAGCTTAATAATATTATTTTATGTTTATTTTAGATGTCTATTGACAATTTACTCAATTGATAATATTTGTATATGTTTTAAGTGTGGCAAAAAATATCTGCTTAATATTATCACTTTAAACTTTTGCTTTGAAATTATTGATTAATATTCATAATTTAAACAATTAATCCCTTTAAATTCGATCCCAAAATATACAGTATTTATTTTCAATATATATAACCGAATGAGAAAAAAGTATGTAATAAGATACCTAATTTGTAATTCTATTTAAAACCAATTAAATTAAAAAAAAAATTACCAATATTTTTTTTTACATAATTTATATGAAAATCCTTTTTGTTTTTTAGAAAACTCAGACTTTTTGTAAATTTAACCTTTTTTAATCTTTCTTTTAACTTTACTTGTTATTTATGATCATCGATAGAATTTGCAACAGCTTTTTAACCCACTTCTTCTAGATTTGGTTCAAAAAATAAAATTAAAAATAACTTTAAATAAAAGGAATTATTATATTTTTTAACAAAATGTGCAATTAATTTATTTTGATACAAATGTTTTGTAGATAAATATGATTTTCTTCTAGATTTTAACTGATTCCTAATTATGTTATTTAAAATCTGACATGTTTAAAGAACTCTTTTATATTAGAAACAATCTGACCCTTTTGACTTAATGAATTTTGAAGATCCCAACCTCCCAACCTCTGACTAGCTAATTGTTTGCATTTGAATATTGAATATAATTGATTAAATGTTTGGTTTAATGAGGTATATGTATATATTTTTTTATTTATCTTTTCAAAATTAAATGCTTCTTTCTTGATCATTTGCTATAAATTAAATCTGCCCATTTTAAAGGATCCTATAAAAAACAACCAATCAAAATACTGCTTAATCATTTCCGCGTTTAGCCAGAAAAAAACTCCTCCTCTCACCAGGGGTTCCCGCACCGCCACACAAACCGAAACCAGCGATCGCACATAGTGTGGCTCCTCTGCGTGTTTGCCATAACTAGCTAAATATATTAATTAGAAAGTAATCAAACTGTCACTTTATGTCAGTTTGTTGTCTGAAACGTGAACACAAACAATACTCAACACACACACAGGCAGAGCAGGCAGGCAGGCAATCGTTCGCCCACTTATAGATCCGAACATCCATGTCAGGGAATATATATATACATACGTATATTCGTACATATAAACGTTTTGCTTTTGTTGCTATAATATCGTAAAACAAAAGACGAATGATTGCGTGCGTACCTGTATTTGTTGTTGTTCTTGTGATATGTCAAAATAAATATGAATTAAAAACCGAAAACAAAAAGCTTTTGTATACATTGGTATTGAATATATGCTATATAGAATATACTACACAAAATATTTATTATAATATATATACATGTTTATAAATATAGTAAAGACAGAGAGATATTACAGTAAAGTGTTTGCCAAGACAAAGACGAATAAAATATGCACGCGGCTTTTGTACCTATACATATCTTATACAATATATAGTAGAGGCAATTGAATCGCGCGAGACATGCATTTATATTAGGTGTATATCGTATAAGAATCCTAATAATCGTGAGCCGTGTGTGCTGCATGACACCTACGCTCAATATGAATGTTTTGTGTATGCACGCGAGCCTCTATAAGAGTTTGTGTATGTGTGTGTGTGTGAGTGTGTCTTGAATTATGTGCAATCAACGACGACGGCATTAAGGAACTGTGATCGAGCGCTCGCTCAGCTAATGCACTTCGAGCAGACATTCTCGAAATTTTGATAAATTACTGCCGACCGATCAACGTATTACCGGGACTTTAATTCAATTGTCTATACCACCATCATATATATACACATATTATATAAAATATTAATAATACCAAACGCACCTTTTCGAAGCGCACAGCAAATGGACCCGAGCGCGCATGCAATACGCCTTCTCAGACAATCGCTTTGGTCATATGTTTATATAAAAAATGCACCGCAGAAAAAAATGCATCGAAACGATAAATTGTATTGATGAGAGAAGAAATCTAGAATCCATTTTGAGTGCTGTCATCGGTCGATAAAAAGAATCTTAAAAAATGAAATACTTTATATATACATATATAGTATATAAATAGAGATGCGCGTCAATTATATTTTGATATATGCTCGATCATTAATATGTATGTATTGACTGATCAGTGATCAACGCGCGATCACAAAATGACGTATCCAGATAATTTGTCTGTCTGTCCAGCCGAATTCAATGGAGATTTTCTATAAAGCTACGCTTAAAGGCGTGCAGCAAACTAGGGCGACAAGTTTGATCAGGTGCGCATACGCATCAAACGGAATAACCAAAACTCGATCGGACAGATCGCGCTTGTGCACACGACTCGGTTAATGTCAATTATATACGCATTGAGAGAACAATATCTCGACATATAAAAAACGCATAAAAACAACACGAATGGGCTATTAATTTAATTTCGTTTTTGTTATGTGCGGTCGGCGGTGGATCGGTGGAGTTGAGCAATGCGATGGTGTGAGTTGCATACGCGGAGCTTGTGGTTACTAGGCTAAGCACCTCATCCAACCGCAGGCCACAAAACACAGAACTGACGGACGGATCACTTTAAGTGTTTCCTATGATGGATAATCGCAAAAAAAACACGCACAACGAAAACAAAATGCGTTCAGAATAAAAAGCATTTTGTGTACTTTGTTGTTGTTGTTGTAAATATATAATTCTAAGAGATCGTCGATGCGTGTTGCTTCATCTAATAGCGTTGACCTCTTTATATAGTATTATAATATATTTTTTATAATGTATAATATGTAAGTAAAGCGTATATATATACATAAAACTCGCGCACGGGCGCACAATTTCCATTCGCTCACGATTACAATCAAACACACTTAGACACACACACATATATACACACACTGACTAACTAACTAGAGGATGATGTCAATTAAGTGTTTCCACAGAGTCTATGTTCGTTTTTTGCACGTGTTACACTGTGCGCTGTTGCGGCACGGAAACTCACCTACTCACCGACCGTCGACACTGGGCACCCTCTATAATATGTATTTATTTTCTATATTATATATAATATATACGACAATATGATATTATGTACTATATATGTATATTATGCTTTTGTGAGCACGATCGCGTATATGTAATTACCGCAGATCTCGCGTGTGGCGTTCGTGTTTATAAGTGAGCACAGTGAATTGAATTTATCGTATTGTCATGAATTGCGCACCGAGCGCTGCCATACCGATGATAATGATGACGACCGACGACGACGACGATGATGATGAGATCATCACGCTCGCTCGCGTGACATCAACAATAACAAATTAAATATGTACGAGTGTGTGTGTGTGTGTGTGCTAATGAACAATCCAAATACATTGGAAAAGATGCGGTTTGAGATTTTGCAGAAAATTCTGATGTATTACTTTTAATAAATTGGAAATATTAGTTCTGTAATGAAATTTTAAGAAATCGTAATTTATTATAAACACAAAAATCTATTATTTAATCTATTATTATGAGATGACTAATATTTTCATCTAGACTATACAGTGAAGATATAATTTATAATGATGGATATAGAATTATTCTTTAATATAATTATGTTATTTAAATTTCTATTGTGTAGTCTAGCTAAATTAATATTTTTTTTTATTATTTTCTACAATATTGCTACCTTTATTTTAACTCTTTGTAAAAAATCGGTTTACTTCATTTGGTATATAACAAACTCCATATGACGTACTGCGTTTTTTTATTAGGAAAACATATTTATTATAAAAAAATATCAAAATATTCATAAATATATGCATAACGTCCACGTGACAAATTTTTTCGTCTATTTTTGATATTTTTTTTTCTGCAAAACGATTTTATTGAATAATTTTTTTTTTCATTTTCAAAGAAAATACAAACTAAAAGTAAATTTTAAATAAAACGTCTGACAAAAAAAAACAATAATATGTAAAATGTCAGGGTTGGGTAGGTATAATACGTCACGTATAAAATCGGTATAATAGGTAGTATATATATATGATACGTACATATTTTACATCTAGATTTTATACATTTTTTATAAAATGCCCAAAGAAATTATAATTTTAGATTTAAAATTAATAAATATACCAAAAACATTGTTTTTTACAGAAGTACAGATACATTATAAGATACAATAATATACCGACTTTATAGTTGGTAATTATAAAATGATTTTTTTCTGTACAAGGATGTCCTAGGAACAAAAAGCATACTTTTTTGTATTTTTTTTATGTCTTCCGTGTTTGTGAAATTAAACAAATGAAAAAACATATTTTTTAAACTGCCACGGCGGGGTTATATCTTAAAATTAAGTATATATACATAATAAATACATGTTACAACAAAATCAACTTTACCATAAGTTCAAAATTGATAAATACAGTTGATATTTGTTGTTGAATTGAAAAAAAAAGATAAAACAGTGTATATATACTTGATTTGTAGAATTTTCCATCTCAACATAATAATAATTCCTTTAGATTGATGAAAATCAAATATTTTCCTATAAAATAAATCATTATATATACTAATTATATAGACATATAAGATACAATCGAATAATTGTATAACCTATCGATTTTTTCCATAGCATATGATCCTAGTTTGATTAAAATAATAAAATTTAGTTTACACTTGAATTGAAACGCCATTGTGTTGTTGTTACACTGCTTTAGGTATTCTGTAAATATTTAAAGATAAAATAATAATAAAATAACAAATTTAAAAGTTGACATACAAACATCTGTCAAATAGTTGATGATGCCTCAAAACTGTTCCGAAATTATGGATAACAATAATTTTCTTTGTTAAAAAATATATATTTTATTTAAATTTCTTAAATTCTTGTTAAATTTCCGGTATATTTAAAATTATAGGATGAGAACAAACTAAAACGGTTTTATATTTCTGGCAGTGGCAACCGCATAAATGCAAATATACATATAGTCCAGGATGACCGTCTTTCACAGCCTGATATTCAGATATTCTTACTTGATTGTTCTTCACTGAACCATTTGAGATGCCAAAGGATTAGATTCTCACAGATTTCCATTACTCACTCTATAGTACTTGCAACTTTTCAAGATAGCAGAGAGCAGATTCAGGAGATCCGAAATGCAATTGCTTCACACATCAAACTGCTTGTTTTGCTCCTCTCCACCCACAGTTGACACAGTCCCATGAGATTATACCAATCACAAGTTATTGTATTTATATTAAATACATTTTCTTCAATTTCTCCTCATTTAACATTGATTATTTGAGCATAACATATAATTTCTCCATTCAATATCTCGTATGGCTTGCATCCACGCACACTCACACACACCCGCACATTTATTCTTCGTCTTCTCGAAATCACTGCAATCACGTGAATCTGCAATAAGCAACAACAGCAATTGTGTTCCTGCCCAAATCATATGACATGCGACTTAAATGCAAATTCAACAAATGACAATACCCACTTTAAAGGTCGGCTTACATTTAAAATATTTAAATATTACTGTATTGTAATTTTTGTATGCAATACATTCGGTTGGTTTTGTGCAATATATACTTTATAGTACTAAATACTACATTGTATTTAATATATAATATATTCGAAAATACTGTAATATACTCGCTGAGAAATGGGCGCGTTCTTTCGACACCCTGCGCCTAATGTATATTCGGTTTTCGTATGTATATGTATATATATGATAAAAGTGACACACAACAGAACAAAACGACGCTCACGGCATAAATTTCCTTTGTGTTGCTTGCGATGTATAATGAGCCGACAATTTGTGAAACATTCGACTCAAGGTGTTGCTGGAAAACGCGATCCGTGAAAATATTTAAATTAAAAAATATATTGTAAATATCACAAGACATATATATTCAATGATAGAACATTATTTAAATACTGATTGCATCAACAGTGATGGAGTTGTCTATTTCTAAATAGCGTCATCTTGCATCTTAATAATAATGCACATTATATATAAAAGATAGATCTTTCAATTACGGCGCTGCAGCAGCGCGGCGGCGGGCGCACGTTCCTGCCTTCATGCATCTTGATATATAAATTACACGCAAAAACAAATATATATATATATATATACACACACTCACACACGCACACGATCATGGTGCAAGTGTAATTGTTTGTAAACGATCGAGCGAGAAGCCTGTGTATTCGATTATACGTACTTATAAACGCGGAAAATTATACGATTATGCACTTGCACTTAGATGCACATTAGGACGGGCGGGCGCAGGGCGTCGGACGTGCAGCATTAAGTCATCTTAGGTCGTGACACACATTGGCAGCCGTAATTATAGCTACGAATACATCGTTTTTTCAGCAGACTACATATTATATAATTGTATTTGTTAATTGAGAAAAATCCTTTCATTATAACAATGAAAAGTTTAGAGGGAAACGTTCATGTAAATTAAAATATTTTTTTTTGATATTTTATCATTTTAGGCAAACATTTTTTTAATCAGAAGAAAAAACATATTTAATACAGATATATATTTTATTTAACTCCCGGCTTGTTATTATTCTCAAGCGTATAACCTAAATTTAATGTAAATTATTTGATTACTATTTTTTTTATATTTCAGATGTCTTTAATCTAAATTCCTAAACAAAAAACTATTTGAACTTTATAAAGTTAATAGAAAATAACGAAATTTCATAAATCTATGAAGTTTGTCTATAGTTTTTTTTTATTACTCTGTTACAGTTTCAATGTACGAAAATTCAACCTTTAAATAAATACATAATATTTTTAACAAATAAAAAACTAGTGAAAACTGTTAAATTTTCAAACGACTAAAAGCAAAGTTTTGTTATATTTAATTTCGACTATTAAAATTTTTATTAGCGTGCCATCTTAATCCCGAATTCTGTTTCAAATACCGGGAGTGGGCATATTGACTGGATATGCTAAAATTTAATAATTTTATTTTTTCTCTCTATATATTTTTCTCTCTTTTCCCTCTTGTTCACTCACTCTAATCGGATATTGGTTATTTTTTATAACACTGATCAGATCCGGCCTCTGGAATTCAATTAACCTCTATATAATGTACACAAGTAAAATAAGCACTTCAATTAAATCCAAAAGTACTTTGCGCACATCGAAAACGCGTTACGTACATTCTGATTCTACAACAACAATGACACACAGTTCGTCAGCTTGTGTGCTCCAAAAGTCATTAGTCATTTTATTTCCAAGGTGTGTTACGACTTTGAGTGGCTTAAAACTCTTTATACAATATATATATATATATATATATATGCATTAAACACATACGAATCGCTCGTATAATAAAATTACTTATACACATACAGACATCCTCGCACTTTATATACGCGTGTGTGTACACGCGTCCATCTGTCGTACACATACATACATATACTACAAATAATGTAGTATGTAGATCTTAATAAGTTAGACAAATAAAACATGCATTTTATCTGATCCGATAAAAACAACATCAGTACCGTACAAATATGAAAGAGTACACACGAACACAATGAAAATATAGTTAAATATATGAATAATCTGTAGTTAAGTTATATATGTATGAATATATATATATGCTTTATAAGTACATTATTGTAAACACAAGCTTAAAGTGTACAAGACACATTTTTATACTAAGACATTTTTTTAATAAGTCTTTCAATGTCATGACTTCGCGGTGCGGCCGGCACGAGGCGGACGAGCGCGAATCGTGATTGCTGCCTCTTGCCATTTCAAAACCGGCGCTCACTTAATCTTCGGAAAAAGAACAAACAACAATAATTTGAAAATCAGACATTGACAAATTCTAAATTAGAATGTATATTATATTATTGTATACGTTTGTATCTACAATTCGCGAGTCAGAGATAAATTATTGTTCATGCGCGCAAACCCTATTTGTATTATATTTTTTTGCAAGCTTGTTTTATTCTTTTTTTACATTCATTTGTATTGTGATATGTACCATTAAGTTATATATATATATATATATATTTTATATCTTAGAAAGTGTCCGCTGTCGAATTATGATTCTTGTGTTTGAGCTTTTTTGCCACACTCGAATAAACACAATAATAATAATAATAACAGAAACACGTTTTTTAACCTTCATACAGCGTATAACCCAAATACATCCGAATACCTATAGACATTTATTTATGAATAGGCCACGAAAACACGGGATATAATATATGTATATATATACAGACTTAAATCTTAAAGAGTATTACATCTTTAATCCCCACCGAGACACAACACAGATTTACCTTTGCTGAACCGTTAGGCTGATCCATTTGAGGTTTTTGCACGGATCGTTAGGTACTCAAAAAAAAGACATACAAAACAATTGGGGCAATATGTTGCTCTTGCGATCTCGCAACCGTTTGCGTACTTGCCGCACAATGCAGTAATTAATACTTGTGTTGGAAATTATAACTTATAAACATTGTGCAACAATTTATTTGTGCGCCCAAAAAATGTGTCCGGAAATGATAAATTACAGTTGGATTGTATTTTGACAGGATTGTTTGTGATGCACACGTCGGCTTGAGTTTATCTTGATGGATGCATAATTAATCGTGGTGGTACTTAAATTTTAAAAAATGTTTATTATTTACAGTTTTTTGTTTAATTTGTTTTAGAATTTTTTAATTTATCTGGGATTGTGTGTTTATAAAAATGATCTTTTCTATATATTCTATATCTTCTAAATGTATTTTTTTAAATTACATATGCGATCATCCAGAATTGCGTATGGTGTATATGGTTTACAATATTAATCCCGGAATTCGGGATTTGTAAATTGCAATCCCGGGAATAAAATAAAAAAAAATTAGGCATAAATTATAAAATTATAATTGATATTTTTTCTGAAAATAATATCGTAAAAAACTCAAAATGTTTACACTGTCATTGCTTAGGTGGCTTCTTAGGAATTATTATTCTCAATTTTAGCCCTCAGTTCACTAATAATAGAATATTTTTTTATGAAATAACATTTTTCGTATACAGTATTTGGAGACTTTGGTATATATTAGTAATGGTAGTGAACTTATTCATAGTGTGCTACTTCCATAGTCGCGAAAAACCTGAACAATCAATCGATATCTATTGAAAATAATTTATTCATTGCACTGAACATTTTTCTTTGGCTGCGTACTATAAATGTTGCTGTATTGTGCTAAGATTTCAGCAGATATCACACGGGGTTGCTGGTTGCCAAACGGCCATTCCGCAAAACGTCCATTCGACTAAACGTCCATTCGGGCAAACGTAATTCGGCTAAACGGCTGTTTGGCTAAACGGACATTCAGCTAAATATACATTCGGCTAAATGGTTCAATCGGCCAAATGTAATTTGGCTAAACGGTATTCTGCCAAACACCTTTCGGCCAAATGGGGTACATTCCATTGTCTTTGTCTCTTATATGACTAAGACGTCAGTTTTTGGTACCAATTGTTTACTGTGACTTTATAGCTTTTGCGTGGATGTACCATTTTATGATCGTCTGTAACAAAAGCCTTATTTCTTAAAGTATTCGATATAGTGTAGTGGTTTTGACTTTAGAGTCTATAGCGCCAACGTATTGTAGTTCCCTAAAATTCTATTAAAAGTCACTTTTTCAGGAATCATCGAAATTCCAATTTCCAAAAAACAAATTTACAACATTCACAAAACACAATTAATCGATGGACACAAAAATCCGAACAGAAAACAACATTTGTAATTACGGAAAACACGAAACCGCGCACTATCTCCGTGCTGGCCGGTCTCCTCTCGGTCTCCGCTCCGGTCTAGACACCCAACGTGCGCGCACACACACACTCATTTATTAAAAGCACTCCCCCCAGCGCCTCCCGAAAAATATGTTTTACTAATTAATGCGTTCCGTTCGATAAAGCGATAAATCGAATCTGTGCCCGCGACCGGCCGGCGCATGTAAGACAATTTTTAACGTTCGCGCAACATTTTAATGAACGAACGCAAACAATGCGCAGAAAGGCCCCCCACACTCGTGTGTGCATAATGCAACAACATTAAACAATATCAACAACAACAAATGCGTTTTGCAACGTTATGGTGGTCTGATGTGCGCGCATGTGATGTTTGATTAATTGTTGTGTAATTTTAGTTTTAATTGAAATTGCGTATTTGGAAAAGTATAGATGAGAAATTGTGGAGCATTTTCATTTATGCAATAAATGTGAAGATTAAAAATACAAAAAATACAGTTGATCATTGATCTTGTTTACAGTTTTAAAATAGAAAATCAGTCGATCCGTATTTGTACGTGCACTTCTTTATTTCTTGATCTGTATTAGCAGTAGTTGTTACAATAAAAGTGGTTGTTTTTTATTTTGTGATTGTTTTTTATAAAATTAGTATTTTAATGATTCAAACTAATGTTGCCGGAAAAATACTGATAAATACAGATCTATTATTATTAAAAGTATTTTTTCAGCGGTTTTATCAGTATTTTATAATACTGATCCAAAGCGTACAATAAGCTTTGGACCAGTATTTTTAGGCGCAATAGATCTCAATCTATGGCTAAAATCTCGATCAGTATTTTTCTTCTTATTTTTCGATTAGTATTTTGCAAACAAAAAATATTCGATCGCAGTATTTTAATCACCAAATGCATTGGATCAATATTTTAAAAGATAAAATACTTCATTTGTATTTGTATTGGTATAATCTCGATAATTATTTTTACTGTTTTTTTGATCTGTATTTATCATATCAATTTATATAGTAACATTTTTTTCGATGTGATTTTTTTGTATTTTTTTTACAAAAAACCTTCATCAGTATTTGAATACCTAATCTTTACTAATTAGTCATTAGATATAGTTAATAAAAAATTGAAATTCAGCAGATAATTATTCGTCAGAAACCGGCTCATTTATGATTATATTTTAAGTGCAATAAATATTTGATCAAAATGTCTACGAACAAGATAATTTAATCAGTATATTTTTTACAGTACAAAATACGCAATATTAATGGCTAAAATCAGTCAATATTTGTATTTAAAGCCAATGTCACTCGCTTTTCGTATTTTTTCAATATAAAATTAACAGTATAGATAAGTACGTATTTATGTACGCCAAAAAATTGATCAGTTTAAATCAATTTTGGTATTTTAATAAGAAATAATAAAACAGTATTTTTATAGTTAAAATTGTTAGTTTTGATCACAATTTAAAAAATAACAAATCATATTATTTGATGAATTACATTTTCTAGTAAATTTATCTTTTTTGTAAAACCATTTTTCAAGGAAATAAATAACTCAGTATTTTTACGATGTGTAAGTCTGTGTATTGACGTTAGTAATTAATTTTTTTTAAACTCTTTAAAATATGCTCCACCCTTATTCGCACAATGTATGCATGCGTATATTTATGCCACCTAGCGAGCGTGCACTTCATCAGCATATACAACGACCAATAAAATATAAATTGGCCCAGTGATGCACGTTTTCGGTTGTTTCGACGCGTTGAAGCTGCCTCCTGTGTGTTTATATACACTATATAATTTTTGTTGTTGTTATATTATGATTGCACACCAAGAATTTGCACGCATAATAAAGCCATAACACGAGACGTGGTGGTGCTGCTGCTGAGTTGTTGTTGTTGTTTATTTTATAATATACATTATAAATATTCTAATCCATCATTAAATGCAGCACGCCGCACGCCGCACGCGGTTTTCTGTTTCTTGTTGTTGCAATTAATGCATAATGCAAATGCAATGCAATTATTCACCGTATAGTGTAGTTTTCTACCTAGTAGTAATTGTTTTGTGTTGTTTTTTATGTGTTTCGCTTAACTTTATCGGTATTCTGTTAGTGTCACAATAATAAAACTGCAACAACAAAAAACAAGTGTGTATAATTGATTGGTGTACGTTTAAATGATCCGAGAATTAATGGGCTTCTAAAAATAGAGTTCCACTCGGTTTTAATTTCATGTTATTATTGCGGAATTGGTATTTTTTAAAATAAATATCTACATTCGATATTATACACAGTGCGTGTGCGTGTGTGTAAATGTGTGTGTATATAATTGTCTATATTCATTTTATAGACTTTTATTATTATAGTACTCGCTTGATCTATAGCAACGGAAAGCGGAAAATTCATTCGGCCCATTTGATCTCGTAGAGCAGAATAAAGTATGGGTGCTTTCAATTTATTTGACCCCTGAGTGCAGGCACGTCATACACATACATATACTCACGCACGCTTGCAGGTCAATTAATTAAACACCTCGCGTTTTGTGTTATGTTATGTATATATATTTATTTATGTGTGAGTATGAGTATACCAAGCTTACATTTGTGAGTAATTGCAAATACTTGTTATTATCCAATTAAAATACAACATTCACTGTGCGTAATTACAGCCTTTGCACATACACACACAGTATTCACACTGTCTTGAGTGGCACACATTTATAATGGGCTGCTGCTCTCTCTAGGTGCAATTCATTGTTTCCTAGGGTATTGAGACGGCGGGCGGTGCACTTTTTCTATATTTTATATATGCTTTACATAAATTAATAGGAATTATTGGCTTAATTATATGAGTTTGTGTGTACAATGAGCTGAGTCAATGGGAACATATAACAATCATAATACATTTTTTTTCTTGAGAAATGTTTTTTTTAAAGCGTCTTATTATTGTGTTTTTTTTTTAAATAAAAAATATACTTGTTTTATTTATTTATTGTTGAATGTTTTTTTAGAATGAAGATAAATGAGTCACAAAATTAGAGCCACAAAACTATGATAATCTGCTCAAAAAATAAACGTTTCTACTTTATTGTTAAATAACTTATCTTTTCTTACTGACTAGCAACAACTCTATTCTGACTAAATGATTACTATTTTGCCTTTGTTCTGGCTACTTAAATATAGAATATAAAGCATATTTTTTAAAGTCTATTTTTTACAAGATAGATGAAACATGTTACTTACTTACTTATGGTAAAATATTGCGTCTTTTAGCATTTGTTATATATTATATCTCTATTCTGACTAGTTTTGCAGGTTTTGACCTATTTGCTATAATATGGCTATCAAATTTCTGACTAATTATTAAAAACTTATTTAGAAGTTTTTTATGTATTACCTTCATTTTTAATTTAATTTTTATTAATTAATTGTATAAAAACAAATGCAAATATTCAAAGTTTTATAAAAATGTTTCTTTCTGACATCTGAATGATTTTAACATATTTAACTTTTTTTAATGGAATTGGTCTG